>UFQX01000252.1:598634-667839 GCA_900497675.1 Arapaima gigas
GGGGGGGGGGGGGGGTGCCCCCCTGAAAAGATTATAATGACAGTAATAATGGGAATGCTGGGTGCTGGACCGGTCTGGGATGGGGAGTTTCACCTTGTGCACGGTTGACGTGGCGGCTCTAGTCCCATCCATTACATATCAGAGCCCAGTGTGTGGTATTCCAGAAAATGCCCCACACCCATCCATCCCCCACCCTCACTTTTACCCCCATTCAGGGGAGACAAAGAGCCACACTGAGTCTGGCTGCAGCCCACATGACTGCTCCTGGTCAATGGGCAGCTGTAACTGTGGGCTCTGGGATGTGAAAGGCATGTTTATCTCCTCTTTGTCTCCACGTCCCTGTCCCCAGCGATCCTGTGTTCCCGTCCCCTCCCTCCAGCCCATCATTCTGCATGTGTTGGGGATGAAAATGGAGGATCTCCTCAAAGCGTGACAGTAGCATCGCTGTCATGGCTTTTCACGCACGCTGGGTAGGTCCCTTGTGAACGTCCGTCCCGGGTGTGTTACCATTGTGTTGATGTGGCCAGCTCTCCTTGAGAGCGACTTACACTGTTTGCCATTTACACAGAGTGCTTCCGGTACTTTCCCTGTGTCCTCAACCACCGTGCTCCCTACCGGCCTCTCATTTCTCCACGTGGGTGTATTTGCACGCACATGTATGATTCCTCTATAGACCCACTGTGTCCCTAACACAGTCACACTGAAGTAGAGAGACTGGAGAGTGAGGGGTCTCTCTGCAGGGCCCTCGGGGAGCTCTGCAGCTGAGCGCTGCTGCGGTGAGCTTTAGCTTCACTTCTGCCTCTCCTCTGCACCCAATGTCTCTGCAGCGTTTTTTTATTCACGCTCATTGGCCTGGCAGTGAGGGCACTATGGAATCTTAATGCAAAAATCATGGCTGGTTCTCATGTGTGAGTGCAGCACCAATAGAAATCCGACCCCCATATCCTTTATTAAACGGCCTCTGAAATCCAAATGTTTCTTTGTTCCTTCTAAAAACAGTTCATTGTGGGTACTTTGTTTTGCTAATTATTTCTTTTACCGCAAACCCTGTGAACATTTACACGCCAGGGTTTTACTGGAGTGGCTCTGGTGATGTTCTGAGGAGTGGTGCGTCCACATCGCAAGCTGCCGTCTGTATTGTAAAGAACTGCCACCGAGGGGGTAAGCGACTTGGCTGCTGTCTCAGTGCCCCGGACTCTGAAATCCCACAGCTGATCCATCTGTGTTTGAGAAAGAAACATGCGTGGAGTAATCTGTGTCTGGGAGGATGCTAGCTGGACAAGCATACCTAAAGCAGTAAAAGGCTGTGGTTGGTAAACATTTTGAACCCCTCACTACATACAATCTGATCTGTACATTGCAAATTCATGGAAATTCCATAGACGGTGCCCTTGGCTTCTGCTTTAACTGAAAACTGACAGTAGGCTGTTGGGTCTGACCCAGGGTTCCAAGCATTGCTGAAAGGCAGCCAGCGTAACCCCACGCCTGGTAATTTCCTACAGTTTGTTTGTGAATTTGAATAGTGCTAGCAGTGTCATCAAATGCAGGTGAGAGGATATTTTTATTTGTTAGGGGTCTGCAGACCCCTCACGCATGTGCAGCTGTCATGGTTCCTCACCGCTGTGAACATGGGCAGCAGATCTTCTGCTTTAATGCTTCTCTCCCAGCCAGGCTATAAGCGGATTACGGTCCTGCTCAGCTCCTGTCAGTCACCACTCCCCTCCCTGGGGCTGGCCCAAAAACCAGCAGCATGTGTCTCCAGCCTGAGAAGGGTTCTGCTCATTGTGGCTGTGGCCCTCCTCTTCCTCCCTGAGGGTGAGTTTGAGTTTGGGTACAATGAAAGCGTTGAGGATGTTAGATCAGCAGCCCTGGGGAAACTGCTGTGCCTCAGGATGCAGGTGTGGAAAGGCCAGCAGGAAAGGCAGAAAGGGCAGTGAGAATGGCCTGGGTGTAGGTGCAGTGCTGGAGCAGCGGTGCAGGATGATACCAGCTCTGCTTAAGGGGGTTGTCTTCTCTGTGGACTCACATAGGGACACGACACCCAAGACACACGCACACGTACAGACCCGTGGAAACATACGCATGCAAAGAGGCACAGACTCCTATGGATGCACGTGTGCCTTTGGGCCAAAAGACATAGGTTTGAACCCCACTTCCTCTTGTAGTACCACTGAGCAAGGTGTGTCCCCTCCGGTAAAAATAAGAAATCACCCAGCTGTACAAACGTAAATAGCAGTTTAACACCGCAAGTCGCTTTGGAGAAAAACATCTGCTATTTGAGTAAGTAATAACGTGCATAGCAGGCAGGCGTGCGGACCTTCCCTCCGTCCGCAGCACAGGGGGATTTGTCCTTCCCAGAAAACGCCTGGTTTAGTTGCAGAAGTAATTGACCAGCCTCTAAGAAAGGGAGGCCTGCCTTGACCTCCCTTGCCCGACCTATGGGATGACCTCATCGCCATGGTGACTAGAAGTCTCAGCTGTCACACTGCCCTTCCCCACTGCAGGGGGGCTTCCATCTGTGTGTACTGCAGCAGGCGCCCCCTGCGCACTATGGTGACCAACAGGGGTCTGAGTCCATGTGCTCTTTCTAAGTGGACCAGGGGCAACACGGTTCTTTCCCTGCTGGAGTTACTGTACAGATTTATGCAAGGCTTAACTGTCCCAAAGGGACACGGAGGTTAACGCCAGATTAACGGTTTCGGCTGTTTGGTTCGGATGCCTGGCTCACGTGATCTTCTGCTTGGACTCCCCGGTGAGTAAAGGTAGGGCAGTCCTAACTTTGAGCCCAGACCGCTAGAACAGGTGGTGGTTTCAGCCAAGCTGGTTCAAACTGCTTTGTAAGACCGCTATAAATCTCTTCACTCATCCGTCACTTTAAACTACCATAAACTCCAAGGGACCACAGACCAGCGCTGTAATGAAGGATTAGGCTGGAGGAGGGGAAAAAAACACTCACCCTGTTACTTACCACGAGAAATCCCTGTCGCTGCTGTCAAAGCGTATGACGAATCAAGTGTAATTCTGTAAAGTTCATGGACATTTTAAATGACACTGACAACAGCAGGTGGTTCGGTGGATAATGACCCGGCCTTGTGACCGAAAGGTCGCAGGGTTAAAACCTTGTGCGTTTACTATAGAGGAGGTTATCACCCTGTCATTGAAAAGAAAAGAAAAAAGCAGCTGAATCTCAGCTCTGTCATAACTTTACTTTCTTGTGTATGTATTTATAGAGCTTGGTATAATCTTGGACTGAAATAGGTTTGCGTGTGCATATCTGGGCATGAAGTCTTGGACCTCTGTTTCAAGTCCCTGTGCAGTGAGGGTCCAACGGGACACAACAGCTGATCCCAAAGAACTGTGGAGCCACACGTCCACCATCTCCTTTCAATGCAAAATTCCATCCGACGACTGATGATCCTCAGATGCTCACTTACGTAAACAGCGGCTTGTTAGACAGTGACAGTGTAGGGGAAGGCTGGCCGTCAAGCCCACGGCCGTCCTGCGACAAGAGAGGAGACTTTATGCTCGCGCTCCTGCACAATTGTCTGACAGGGTGGAAACAAACGCCTTCTGGCACAGCCCACCACGTGATGGTGTCCAGACTCTGCTCAGACACAGGGCTCCTGGGCTTTGAACTGGATCTGGACTTAGGGATGGGGGAGCACTGGCAGGAGGAGAACAGGGGCCAAGGGACACACACTGAGGTCCACAACATCAGGCCCCCACCATACATACAGATGTACAGCCGCAGCATGTAGCCACAGCTGTGTAGGAGACGGGGATCTGCAGCCAAGAACAGCTGGGGGCCATTTTTATGGCGTACAGGATAATCCTGAATCTGAGATGCAGCCAGATGTGCATTGCATTGCCCACTATACTGGTGGAATAGAACATTACAAAACAAGTCAGCAGCCCCAACCCAAATCCCTGCTATGTAGCACTGAGTTGCACCTACAGGGGGCATGGTGACTGCTGCACCCTGCAGCCAGCCGGCATCAAGGTAGATATGGAATGACACACTCTTCAGCTCACGGGTCCCTCACTCATTGTCCACCTGCATCTGAGAGGAGTCCCACAAACCAGGCTCTTCTCCGGCCCCTCTTGTCTACTCCCAGAGCTGTACCTTATTCCTGGGTTCTCTCCTCCTCACCTTCCCCCTTCCCTTTGCTCCATCTTCCTCACTTTTACATCTACATGTTTTCCTCAGTTTACAAGAATTATTTGCCCATTTATAGAGCTGTCCAGTTTTCTACTAGAGCAACTCAGGGTAAACGCCCTGCAGACGGGTATTGCCGCAGGAGTATTGTGAGCCCAAGGGCAGCAGCTCTCACCACCGTGCCACCTGCTGCCCCATTTTTCTCCTCTTTAGTCTCTCCACCTTGCTTCTCTGCTTCCTCTCAACTGCAGAGCTTCTGCCCTCATGTCCAAAGAAGGGGTTAGCAAATCGAGGTGCTCTGGCCAAGACACAGGGCCAACCACCGGAAGGAAGGTCAGGGAGAATTAATCTTTGTTGCTCTTTGAGAAAAAAGGGACCCGAGGATTTCAGAGAGAACAGGAAGGTCTCCTGGGAGAGTGTCATGGCAACAGGCTGAGAAGGCCCAGACACTGGGGCGTCTCTGTCAGGCACTTGATCCAAAGTGGCAGGGCAGGTTTTGTGGACCGTGTCCCCTGCATTCTCCCTCCTGCACCCCCCCCCCCCCCACCACCACCACCACCACCATCACTCTTGCCGCTTCGCTGACTGCGCAGTTGCCAAGAAAGGCTGCCATGAGAGGAGTGAAAAGACCTTTGTGCAAAGGTATGCAGAGCAGGAGCTGTGGACTTGCTTCATTGCTTACTTGAAGTTCTTGCCCGGAGTAACGTGTAATTTTTCACATCCACCCATTCATTTTCACTGGGGTTCGCACCCACAACATTCTTGTCACAAAGTGACCGCTCATCATTTCCCCTGAAATTCATTTCCCAGCCATGAGGCTCAGCTGATGAACTGCTGGACCAGGCCTGGATTACCAACCTGTATTTGAGAGCTACAAGGAGCAGAAAAGGAGAAGAGAGAGAGCAGCAAAACTCCTCACGTGTCCCACAAAGCCGCCGTCTTCACGAGGGTGTGGCGAGGGCTCTGAGCTTTGTTTATACCTTCAGATAAACTCTCTTTATTCCAGCCCCAGAGGGGTACATCTGCTACGATCACTTGAACAGGCCGTAACACAGGGCACACAGACTCTGTACCGCAACGCAACATGCATGTAAGAATGAATAAAATGGAACCATGGAGTTTATGTAGATCACAATAAATAGATGATTATTTGTAATAAAACGTATTAGTTCTGAACATTGGGTTTGATCACACGTCAAAAGCAGTTACATGTGTTACATGTCTAAAGCTGTTAGGCCTAAACATCTACAAACTATGAAGCACACTGTCACACTAGGTGCTGCGCTAAGTAGTTTTTGCCTTTACCTCTTAGCCACAGTCAGGTTAAAAAGCACATTTTAAAGTTATTTTGGTGGGCGAGCGCCACCGTATGGGGAAAGCAGAGAAATGCTAGCTGTCGACCTTTCTAAACCGTAAACTTGGGTCAAAGGAACAAGATGGTATTTAGCAGAGTTAGAGGACCGGGTTCCATTAACACTCAGCTAAATCTAAAAGCGTGTTTATGAGACTGGCCTAAGTTGACTAATGCACACTGCCTTCCATGAACTTATCCAATTCCAGTGAGTTAACCCCTCCTCTGTTGACTCTGTTGAGTAACCCCCCCCCCCCCAGCAGCATGGCTGTGTCCCTCCCTCCTCACTTGGAATCCATTAGGCGGTTCAGCCAGGGCAGGGACCGTGAAATCTTCTGGAAGACGTAGCCCTGACCACAGTTGTGGTGGTGCGGCCGACTCACGACACCTGTAAGGAAGTATACCTCTCGGTAGAGGGTGAGGGCGGGGCTCCCAGGTGCAAAGGTGCAGTCAGCTTTGGGTCTCGGGGCAGTGCAGAACATCTTGTTGGTGACAAGGCCTTGGTGGCGCTCAGCGCACTGTGACAGCGGCTCATAGGTCAGATGGTTGAGGGTGAGACTGCCCTCCAACACCAGGGGCTGGGATCCGTCTTTCCAGCCTGTGATGACCGCATCCCACTCGCCCGTCATCAGCACGTTCTCTGCAAAGTCCCGTTCAGGCAGGCAAGCAGCCGTCACCGCCTTCCGGAAGGTAATGTGGTTGCGCAGCTCCACCGCTGCCAGGTCGTTGTCTGGCCGACCTGCCACGTATCTCGGGTGCACGTGCACTGTCTTCGTGTAGAGCACTTGCTCTTCCTCCTCGAAGGATGTGGTCCTCTTACCTGAGCACAGGACAAGCACATGGTCAACAGTCAAGGGAGAAGATGCTGACCAGGGAATGAATTGCCATGAATGAGTCCTTTCATTTCCATTGTAAAGTGCTGTATTTGTTACCAGTGTTTCGAGATTAAAAATTCTAAATTGTAAATTCTGTTCTTCTTTACAAATAAAGAAAAATCAATTCTGCCTGTAGCAGAGCAAAGGTGACCTGTGTTTTATGTGACAGAGCTGTTAGGTGCCAGTAAAAACAGCCAAACAGAACAGGAGTGCAAGACCAATTCAACTGGCTTCCGCAGTGTTTACGGGTCACGTCTGGTATTCATCAATGTCGGCGATCAAAAACAAGATGGAAAATGTTGTTACTTCTGTCAACAAGTGGGATCAAATCAGATTTTGTGGATATTTTTACGGTATTTTCATTACCGCTCATTTTAAATGATTTTTAGTTGTAGCGGAGTTTGTTAATAAAGGTATTCAAATGAAAAAGTCCTACAACTTTAGAAAAATTTTCTGGGTACATCTAATAATATGGACGCCTGTATAAGTAAAGCTTTAAAGATTGTGGTGTAGTGGTGAAAGTGGATAAGGTGACATTTCAGTAACAGACAAGGTGGCCTTTTTGTTTTAAGCTAAAAACTCATTATATTCTCGGTATGACTGTGTGATTTTATGTGTTAGAATATGTTTCTGTTACTGACATCTTGACACAAATCGCAAACCCACGTCTCCTTTTCAATTTTGCCAGCGTTCTACTTTCGGCAACGAGCCTTGGCCTCCACCCTCTGAGGACCATCCGGTGGTGGTGAGCCGGTGTAGTTCTGGGCAGGAATAGCACACTTACCCACAACCACCTGGAAGCTGCTGTACCTTGTAGCACACTCAGCTGTGGTGAGCACCAGGTTCTCCTTCAGGATGACACCGTTGCAGAACAGGCCCACGTCACTCTGCAGCAGAGCCTTCACGTAGTCGAGACAGGAGAGAGCACGTTGGATATACAGCAACCTGGTACATACGTACGTAAGTGTAATATCTGTAATTTCATCTTAGCAAACTGTTTTATTTGTCTGCCTTTATTTTCTTGTTAAATCAAGATTGAGTTTGGATCAAGTTATGGATTATAGGCTAATTATTCTTACATAATTGGAAAGGAATTGTGTTTTATTGTTATGATGTACAGCTGAGGTTCCCTCTATAAAGGTGTGCGTCACGGCTCTGGGCTGGTTGCGTTCATTCGCTTTTCTCTCCTTTCTGATCGGGATCATCACACGCTGATCAGTAGAACCTGGGACAAATAAATACAGAGTTTCTGGCTCCCCTCCTGGCTCCATTGTCTGCTTGTATGTATAGTTTGTGGTGTCAGTCAGTTTTGGCAGTTATTCAGGCACTTGAAGACTTTCTTTTGGCTTTGCCAGTTTCTTTTCTGGGGATTAAGGTAGATATGTCTTTCAGATGTTCATAGCAGCGTATGTAGTTCTTTTTCCTGTATATCCAGGCACCACCAGAGCACCAACTCCCTTGTTTATTTATTCCCGTATATGCCTGTGTGTCGTATAAATCCCCTGATTCTGTAGCACACTTATCAAAATAGCTGAATCGCATACTTGGTCTGGACCCCTTGAAAAATATCCACCAGTTATCCTTCAACACCTTCATTGTTATTGTTTTATGTGCAGCTCCTTCGCCACTTAGCACACAAAGAACCAAAAGCCTAGAAGGGATGCGAATGACTAAGTGTGAATTTGTCGACTGGAAAAGTTCATATTTCATTTTTCTGATCATTCATTCTTACTGCTGCTTGAGCCTATTTTTGTAATACTGTAACTTTTTGCTCTTGTCATTATCCACTTTATCCCGGTCAGGGCTGCAGTGGTCTGGAGCCCATCCTGGAATCACTGTGCACCAGGCCATGACACAACCCTGGGGTGGGATGCTAGTCCGTTGTTGGGTGGTCTCATAAGCGCACACGCACATTCATGCACTACAGGCAGTTTAGAGCGACCAACTCACCTGAAACGCAGAGGAACTGTGAGGAAACCCACACAGACACAGGGAAACCACGCAAACTCCACACAGACTGAGCCAGATATGACCCTCTGCCTAATGGCCCGGACACCACCGTTCTGCCCCCTTGTTTTACGTATATGGACATATCTGCAGTTTCTCTGTGTGTTTTTGGATGTTTATTGGGTGTGTATTAGGCATTAGTGATGGGTGAGCTCACACTACCTGCCAGGGGCACTCGCCAGAACTGCAGCTGAGGCCCTCATAGTTGCTCTGGATGTTGGTGGACCTTCTGCTCTCCCACTGACTCAGGCTGTTCACCTTGCCACAGGGAAAGGACACTGAAAAAGCGGAGCAGAACCGCAGCGGGAAAGAGTGAATACACCAATGAGAAAGAAACAGTTTTATGATGGTGGAACTGTAGCGGGTAGGTGCCACTCACCTGCCGGGACACACTTCTCCTTCTGCTTCTCCTGCAGCTTCCAGCCACGTGCACAGGAGCACTCGTACGACTGGTAGCCTGGCTTACAGAACTGACTACACCCCTTTGTTGCATCCAGGACACACACTGTCTGATCTGTGTGTGGGTGAGTTTGTGCATCACATCTACACCTTTACCAAAAACACCTGTGCAGCTGAGATCATCAGTAGATCAGTAGAAGATGCTGAAAGTCTAACTCCCTCTTAAAGCATTGTTTTTAATATCTGAATAATGGCTCATTTAAACATTGTATCATTAAAACATTTCAGCAGGTTCTCTATTACTGCTACATTGGTTTGCATGATCATTTTTGTATTATATCTTACATGTATACATATATAATATTCTTTTCAATGTATTGTGTCCTTGTGTCAACGTCTGTGCTGGTTTTTCACAGCAGGTTACAGAAAAGCATTTTATTATCATTCTTATTCTTATTATTACTGAACACTTTGTCCTAAGTGGCATTGGTGAGTAACCCTGGCTTTCACCTGTCTCGCAGTGGACCCCAGAAAAGCCCGACTTGCAGATGCAGTCGTAGCCGCCCACGCTGTCTGAGCACAGGGCGCCGTTCTTGCAGGGTTTGGTAGCGCACTGGTCCCCATCTGTGCAGATGGATCAATCAGAAAACAATGCATCAGGGTGGTGTGTTCAGCCCAGCCCTGGCCTTGCTGTACGCTCTTACTCAAGCATTTTCAGCTTCCTATAATACGCAGAAACAGAGGATAAAAGGAAGCCACAGCCAGATGATGAGCAGACCGGAGCACGTTGGCAGAGAGCCGTTTGGTACTGAAGACATTTGCTTGGGCGCGGCCAGCATGCGGTACTTACCCACATACACTGACCAGAAAATATCCTGTGAAGAGAGAAACAGTGTTGGGGGGTCACTTCATTTATACTGATCCCCAGCTCATACATGAGTCTGTGGCATGTTGTTCATGTACTGTACCTTTAACACCCCAGAATAAATGCTAACTATGGAATTCAGACAGGCAGCAATAAACAAAAACACCCAGAAGACAAGATGGTGACAAACAGGAAATTTTTTAAAATTGTTCACAAAAAAAAAAAACAACAACTATATGCGTTATAACTACTAAAAACCTCAGTACATAGGAATTGTGTACTACTGTGACAAGGCAAAAAGCCACTGTCACAGATGTACATGTTTTTTTTCTGTGCAGGAAAACCACTACAGATTGAGTATATTAAAATGATCTAAATATAATTTAAATCATATTTATATTCTCACCCTCAACCATCTGACCTATCGGGTTTGCCATCAGAATGTGTTCTGATTTTTGCTTATGAAGTATTCGGTATTTAACTCTATTAGGGACAACAGTATGCAAATGTACCAAAGTAAAATTTCATTTCCATTTACAAAGCAGCTCATTAGTCAAACTCATTTTTAAACATTTTTTTCACTGAATAAGATAAGGCTGCAGAAAGCCCACTATCCCTGTGAGACACTAAAAATGCTGAGTTCATGAGACAAATGGTGGGTCCTAAAGGGCCAAATAACTGTCTGGTCTCCATCAGCAGGAGGTTGTGGGTGGGTGGGTGGGTGGGGGGGTGTATATTTTGTCTGAACCATGAGGGCAATGAAAACAACATTCTGGTGTCTACAGCAGAGGATGAAGGACACACACTGACATCTATGAATGTCACCTTCCTGTTAGACTTAATGATGCATGTGACACCCTCACCCTGCCACGCCTCTCCCTCCCTGCACGTTTATGCATGGCTGAGGTTAAATATGATATGTCTGACTGAGCTGAGAAGGCTCTTCACCTCCTCGATTTCCAGGCGGTTTTCCACACACACTCTTTTTTTTCCCTCAGAGCAGATGGAGGTGAAGGACAAAGGTGGCAGAAGAGCAAAGGACACGACTGGCACGGACTCACGGTGCGGTAAGTGTCCTGGAAGATCTCCCGGGCCTCCTCATAGTGGCACACCTCCTCGATACACTCTCGCTCCAGGTTGGGCTGCGGTCGAGCCTCTTGACTGTTGGGACCGGCCCGCTTGTGGCGTGACATGACAGCGAGGGCATCTTGCTTGTCCAGGAACACTATGGGCAACACAGGCACACGTACACTTTTTGAAACCAACTGTCGCCAAATAACTGAAAAAAAATGCATGTGACAGAAACACTGTGCCACAGCAGCAAAACGGAAGTAACGTGTACATCAGTTTCACCACCTCCCAAAATGGATCAGGTCTCAATGTCCAAATTTGTTGCTTTAAGAAATGCAAAGAATTAATATGAATTGTTGTACAGATCAAATGTCAAATAAAATTAACAATAGTAACTATTATCTTTATCTGGCAACTTTTTGTTATTTATGTTCATCAAAATTTGATTCCTATCGCTGCAATGCGGCATTAGAAAAGATAATATTCAAACAGACTAAATATTACCTCTAAAATTAAGTTATTCCCACCAGAAATCTACAGCAAATCAGCTTTGCTAATAAAAGAAACAGAGAATGACTGTCGGGTGAACCTGCACCACAGTCCACTCAGCTGAAGTTTACTTTGCTCCATCTAAACCCAAGCTGGAGAAATAAACAACAAACTATCAAAACATGACCATTGACCCTGCAAATGGGCAAAACTCTCTTTCCTGTGATCACCTGGCGATCGAGGACAAGTTAGGCCTCTAAGTAAACAGAGGTGGCTGTAAAACAAACCGACAGAGTGCGCAGAACAGACGGACACCGCAAAGGTCCACTGTGGGGCAGCTGGACCAGAGTGGACACATCGTGAACCACAATTCAGCAAAAAAAGAGGACACGCGTTGCCAGGTGATAAAACTGGAAAGCCACCTGAAACAAACACTTTGCACTCCATTCAACAGCACGGTGGTGCAGCAGATAAAGATGTACCTCACAGCACCTGGCTGGTGCAAGACGATATGGGTTTGATCCCTGCTCAGTCTTGGAGTTCGCATGTTCACACCATGTCTGCAAAGGCCTCCTCCAGGAGTGCCAGTTTTCTCGCACGGCACAAAGATATGTTTCAGTTGTGTGTGTGTGTGTGTGTGTGTGTGTGTGTGACAGCGAGCGAAAGACAGACTGTGTGTGTTACATTTGTCTCCTGAAAAGAAGAGTGAATGACTGCAGAGAGTTGACTGTAGGATAACTATCATGACAAGTCATCTTGGAGAAAAAGGTAAGCTAAATACTCTTTAGTATTCATTGTCAGTAGCTTTGGAGAAAATCATCTGCTAAATGAGTGAATGTAAGTAGGATCACGGTGCAGATATGCATCCAGAAGGACCTCCTGGCTCTGCCTCCCTTGTGTGGAGATCATGGTACCTCCTGAGGTGTGTCGCTCCGCCGCTGCAGAGCGCAGGAGCAGGCAGGCAAGGAGAGCGATGGCTTCGGCACCCATGCTGGTTGTGCCTCTGCTGGGTTTTGGTTCTGTATCGGCTCTCCACACTTCAGAGTCTTCTCCCTGCAAACAAACCCCACATTTCAGTTGAGTCTGACAAGAAATGTCAGAGACCACCTCCTCTGCCTGCCCTGCACATACAGATGTCATTTACGAATGGTATATATATATATTATTTAGACTACAAAACTGACAGGTACTCAGAGATATAATTATTCATTTGGAATATATATACCATAAGTGTCTTAGCTGTGTAAGTTATTTTCATTCATAGAGCGAACTAACCAGGCAGTTTGCATTACTGTAAATCCAGCGCATGCGAGTGAAGCCCAGCGCCATCGTGTGGCCTCACGTATAATTACAGCGGATGATTTCGTAATAATACAGATTATTATTTTTTGCTAACGGTGGAAAATAACAACGCAAAACCACGGTAATAATAACTGAAAACAGTGCGCCAGAGCCGTAGGGCAAAAGATAAAAAGATGAACCAGAAGATTTTAATATGTATACATATTAGGCAGATTTGCTTCTGCTGCCGAGCTTTTTTTTTTAATAACCAATAATCCATTTAAATCGCGTTGTTAAGCGTTTGTACGCAAAACCACGGCGTTAAATGCAAAATATAAGAACGACTAAAAACGCGCTCGAGATTTACGTCCAGGTCGATCACAGCGCGAACCCTTATTTGTCGTTTTCACGTCCGAACGGACAGAGTCTGAGAATTTCCACGGCGGGGCGGCTTACGTGCTGCGGGACAGGCTGGTGGAGCCGAGCACCGGTCCCGCGTGAGCGCTGCGAAGGGACGCGGGGTCTCTCCTCTCCGGCGGGGGTCTCTCTCCTCTCCACACCCGGCTCCCGCCGATCTGCTCTCCGTTCCCTGCACAGGCCGCGGCGGCGCTCCGCTCACGGCGCCAGAGGGAGACAAAGGACCAAAGGATCGGCTTTTCTTTCTGCCATTTATGTAGACATCTAAAACTAGAATGTTCTAACCAAGTGGGCATTTAGGGTTACACACACACACACACACCTGGATACTGAGGGTATAGCCCAGTATTTTTGCTCTTCCTAGGATTGCGCTCATCTGGATTGAGAGCAATGTTGCCAGACCTGGGATCTGATGGAGCACCTCTTCCCACCTCAGGGTCACGGCTGCTCCTGTCACCACTGGGACTAACGTGGTGTTCTTTCAACCCCTCATATTCCTTCTTCCTGATGTTTCCGTCACTCGGAATCACCACATCTATCACCACTGCTGTTTTCGCCTCCTTGCCTAATACCACGATATCTGGTTTGTTGGCCAGTACCTGTTCATCTGTGTGGTTGTGGAAGTCCCACGGGATCTTTGCTCTGTTGTCTCCCCCCCCCCGTGGTGCCTCCCGTTTAGGGTTGAGAGTGTTCAGGCCATATTCCTTACAGATGTTCCTACATGAGATCTCTGCCACTTGGTTGTGCCCCCTGCCTTCATCATACACCCCCTGCTAGGTGCTGGATTGTCTCAGAGGCCTCTTTGCACCAACTGCATTTGGGGGCTTTGCTTGATATAAATGTAAACTTTAAAATTTCTTCTTGATGAGGCGCAGTGAGTAGAGCTACGACCTCGCTGCGGCCGGGCTGTTCAGATGTGGGTTTGAGATCAGCTCAGTCTGGAGTTCATATTTATACATTCTTCCCATGTCTGCCTGGGTTTCTTCCCACACTTCAAAGACACATGTTTCAGCCTAAAGTGGTCACTGTGAAATTGCCCATCATAACAGGGTTACAGTCTCCTCGCTTAGCACCCAGCGACTCCAGGACAGGCTTTGGACTGCAGTGACTCTCACCAGGAGAAGTGCTTATGCATAATGGATGGATGGACAACATTCATGACTGTCATGCTTAAGGCTGTGTTTGTTTGTGTTTAGAGCTCTTGCCATCCAACACAAAGATTTATATCCCACTCCTGCTGTAATAGATATGTAGTGATTCCCAACACAAGCTGACTGTAAAACACTAGAATGTTCAGGAGAGGTGGGCAACTGCTGCCACTTACACTGGGTTAGTTTCCCTACCATTTTTTTGGTTGTGGAATTTGTTTTCCCTTGTTGTTCAGCACTATGCAAATAATAAGAGCACTTAATGAAAACGAATGAACCAAAATGACGTTTAAAGTGGTGTATCCGGGGTATTTGGCACTCTAGGCACATCCTTTCTTTGCAATACTCTGCTCATGTTCCACCTAATCCAGTCAACGTTAAAAGTGGGCAAAGTCGGCGACTAAATTAAGATTTTTTTTAAGCTGGCGTTTTATGAAGAACTAAAAAGTGAACAGATTGCATTAGCTTTTTATTGCATTTGTGTAATTTTACATCAACATAATTTTATATAGTCTAGTCTTCCAAATTCATGTACAGCTTTACAGTTTCTGTTTTCACCAGCTTTACTTTCATCCCACAAGTCTTTTTTTTAATTCCTCAGTCATTTCTTCACAACCCTGCCGCCCCCTTTCTGCCTGCTACCCAGGAGGGGTACAGAAACGGCCCCACTCCCCTTAGCACTCCACTGCATCTAAATCATAATGATATTGTTATGGTTTACAGCTTATATGCAACAATACATTCTTTTCTCATGTTTAAAGATCGGTGTTCTATGTTAAAATAGATCATTCTGCCGACACTGATTTTGCTGTGTCCAGTTCCATGTTTTCAATAGTTTTTTAGTTCCCCCCCATTCAAGTTCTTCACCCCTGCTTCTCAGTCTGGCCCCGGCAGGAGTGGGCAATGAGGACCTGATCCTCAGTTCGTCCTTCTCCCTGGTTTTGCCTGGGCAGGACCTCCCAGCAGCTCAAATTGTGAACAGTGCAGTTTGGCTGGGTGCTTTAGAAGATAAATGAAGACATAACTGAGTCTGTCCCGAAATGTACTCCTTCTGCTGGGAACACATCAGAATCAGGAATCAGCACTTTATAGCAGTTCGCTTGCTGACCGCTATGGCTCTAGGTTTTTGTTTCTTTGTTAGCTTTGGCTCTCTGTGTGACTTTTACACGTTTCAGTCCTCCCATACGCCCACCTCATGCTGGACACATTTTCTTTGCTGCAGTCAATCTCGTTTTACACGGTTTCTCAGTGCCGCCTGCTCCGCTGCGGTCCATTTTACACGGCTGCAATTCATGATTTAGAAACTCGTTTGGCTGAGATGTGAGCATTAAATGGTGTGAAAATGTTCTGCTTTCACCTCCATACGGAGGCAAACGGAGGCAGATGCTGATGATAATAGCAAGTGGCGCCCCTATGTCATCCTCCATCCTTCCCCCATGTGCCTTGGGATGTGTCGGCCTGGGAGGGGGGTTCCTGATGGATCGAGCCGCCTTTCGGCTCACCTGCCAGGTAAGTCACACCAGCTTTATAAACTCTGCACGTCCCTGCACCCCTCCCGCTCCCCCAGAGACACACCGCTTCTGTTCCTGGTTTTCCAAAGCCAATTTGCAATAAACTCACCGAACTGAAGGTTCGCTGAGATTCCTCTGGCAAGGTAGAAGTCGTCCCTTCAATAATTTTAAGCGTAAACACATCCAGTATTTATTTTTTTAAATTATGCTCAAATATTATATATTTTTATTCTGCTGTTAATTCAAAAATCCAGTTTTCAGTCTTTGTCCCTATGTGACACAGCAAAGTTCATATGCAGTTTAGTAATAGTATTGTTGGGGCGTAATGTACTGCAGAAATGGTACTTTTAGGTTATAGGCATTGTGGGACCCTCAGCACTCGGTACAGTAATTCGGGACGCAATGCAACGACCTGATGGTTTTGAGGTGAAATGCCACATGGGGTGCTGATGTAGTACTCTTGAGCAAGGTACTTAACCTCAGTTGCTCCTGTAAATTATCCAGCTCCGTGTATAGAAACGATATTTATAGCCATACATTCCTGTGGCAGAAAGCATCGGGGAGAGAAGGTAAAATGATCTATTACTAATGGCTCTTCATTCTATTGACAATGTGAAATGGCTGGAAGTATGAGAGTTTAGAACCTGAGAAACCTAAATTACTCCATCACTGGTTTTGTTAAGGGGTGACACAGGGCGAAAAAGGTGTTTGGAAGAGCCAGTTAATCCATGACCAAAGATCATGCTATTTATGAGCCTCTTTATTAATTTACACGGTGGAAGCAGCAAGCAGACTAGGTCAGCATAGTTATGCAAGCACTCGGGCAGCGGAGGCAGCAGATGGACCAGTCTGGCGTGCTGGGGTTTGGTCTACACCCAGCATGGACCGGGAGCCGCCCACACAGCCGAGTCTCCGCCGCCTGGACGTGAGCAACTTGCATAAGCAGCAGTGACAGTCACTTTTCCAGGGGTTCCAGCTGTTGCCCTCACGAGCAGCACAACTTTTTTCGACGTTTGTGTCCGACGGTGTTTCGAACGGCGTGCGAGGAAATCAACACGACCCATATTTGTAAAGGTAAATACATTTTATTAGGCTCAAAGTTTCTCCGTTTTAGATACATAATACCGGAGAATGTTGTAAAATATATTTTTGACTTATTGCGGTTTCGCCCTTTGCTTACTCACACAACAACACTTTGAAAGTATGAACCACACATCAAGGCAACTCCTTTAAACTACATGTTTAAATGCAACCAGTTATAAATCCGCATTGATTTTTGTAAGCAAGAACTCTGAACACATCCGCACGACAGACTCAAAGGACAGAACACAACATTCCAGGGCATCCAATGATGCTGTGTCTACTACTCCCCCAGTGTCTGTTTCTCTCACACACACATTCAGCGGGGGGAAAGTCAGTCCCACCAGTAACAGCCTTTAAGTTCCCAAGTGCCGAATGACTTGCCTGACAACGGCACCCCGCCGTTGACGCGGAGTGAGCTTTGACCCCCCCCGACCGCTGCGCGTCAGGATCACGCCCTTTGCTCCGGCAAGCATCGCATTACGAGAGAGAAGGCTATTGCTGTGCAGGGTTGCTTAGCTCAGGAATACGTACCTGAATACAGCACTTACATACATCAGAAACATTTAAAAACATTCAAGTTTGTAAGCTAATAGTTATTCATCACAATAAAGTATAATATGTCTGGATCAACGTTGTCACAGACTGATATGAAAAGATCTTCCAGTAGAAACAGGATATAAGCAATAAATATGTTCATAAGGGATTTAAATGGATATATAATCATTTTACAGAAATCATTCATTTATTGATTACCGATTAACTGCTTGAGTCGAAGAAAAAACTGAAAAAGAGTCTGAATTTTTACTTAGGTACTATTGCTGAAAACTTGTGTCAAACCAATAGAAGAGCAGAAAATGTAAACACACACGCATGTGTGCTAGTGTCTAGCCCTAATCGATCTACACGGCGAATGTGTCCTCATTGGTAAGAGAAGTGTGTCGCAAACGCTTACGGCACCCAGCAACTGTGGCAGGGAAGCACTTTGGAAGCTTTTAAGGAGATATGGTGTGTGTACGTAAGGAGTTGGTGGGTCGGGGTGAGGGCAACGATGAAAGTGTGAAGACCTGCGCCTGACCAACAGTCACGGAGCAACAACTTGAGTCGTAGCGAGACCTGCTCACTCGATGGACTTTTTGTGAGTCAGGAACAAAGCCTGGGTCCGTGTCAGGTCTTCTGCAGCCTTCAGCAAAGTTGCTCTGCAGCAGCACCAGAAAAGAGGTCCACAGTTACATCGTCCTTTTGGAGCATCCCAGGTGAATATGTCCATTGTGTGCAACGCTGCAGATACAGAGCATCGGCTCATCCTCTAGAGGTCGGAGCCTGGCAGGTGACAGGGGACGGGGCCCATGCTGCTGGCAGATCTGTCGCGCGGCTCATCCGCCGCCTTAGTCACGCCCTGCTGCGCCATTGATTTTCGCAGCCCTCGGACAGGAGCGAGTGATCGTGGGATTAGTTGCTTCTGACCTGTTACTGCCTCAGTGCTGAGAGGCATACAATTAAATTTGATCCAAAGGAGTGGGGGTGGATTTCCAATAAAGCAATGGATTGCAGTGTAATTGGAAAGACTATTGCACAAGAAGGTGATTAGAAGGGGAAAGTTTTGCCTTTGTGAAATCAAAGGCACTCTGTCGTACAGTCTCAGTTTTAAAGTGGCAGAAACCCTTCCTGGGCTCTCCGACACCACTCCTCCTCTCATCTGTCGGGTGGTAAGTGTTGCCATGGCAGGGGTTGCTCCTCCTGTGTACTCCTCCTTTGATGATATGCCTTTTTTGTTAGAGTTTATTAACTCGGGCAATGATGGAATTCATAATTCAATTGATCTCACAGGTCCCGGCCCACCCACGGGACCTCTTCACGGTCAGCAGCAGGGGGTACGCGTTTAGAGCACATGTGGAATTTGGGGCGCTCTTGGGGCCTTGATACTCATTCGTGCGGTATTTACTATCCTTGCTAGGCTACACCCCTTCTACGTTGCCTCTACTACGGGACTTTGTCCATTTGCACATCTCAGGTGGTCTGATGAGGATTTGGACAGTTAGTTTGGACTGAACGGTGCCCTTTTGGGACTGGGATTGCTGTGGGCTCTGGGGGTCAGTGCTGTGCCACAGACTCAGGAGGCAGAGTTTGCTAACGTACACAAAGTTGTACATGGAACAGAACGAAGGCCCACGGCGTCTATTTTGACATTTCTGAATCACATTCGCTTTTTAAAATCACCACTGCAGCTAAAAGATTTCAATGGCTATCAGTTGCATAAAGTGATAATAGATTTTCGGCTAAATATGTGAAGTCTATGAATATTTGATAGGATATTATTAATGTATGTTAGTGGATCCTTCCTGACATTTTCTACGCTTATTGTAGAATTTGTAGCTATGGTTACAAGCCTATTATTGTAGGGACTATGGAGGTGTCCTTTGAAACCCATAAATGATTTTTTTTTTGCTTCTATTGTACATCTAACAGTCAACTTAGAATACAGTGTACTACAGTCACAATAACCTGCTACCGTACACTAGCAGTACTTTGCAGTCTGTGTTTTTTATTTACCGGCTCCGTCAGCAGTGTACGCCGCCGTGTTAAACTCCTGTTATCGAAACTTGTCCCAATGCCGCTTTAGCGTAAACTGCTCTTCAGCTGCTCGCCTTGCCTGTCGAGTTCGACGGCATGTTACGCACGCAGACGTCAGTAGTATTCCGCATTCGCGCCGACGATCGAGGGCTACGGCATATGAAGAGAACCCGCATGTCCTCGGGCTCAAGCAAGTTAAACAGACAGCAGACAATGTCCTTCCCATGCATACGGGATCTGCTTGCTCCTCACTGAGGAGCCCAGATGAGCAGCACATTTTGTCCTCCCCTCTTTTCACCTGTAGCTGTGTCAGTTATGTATGAGGTTAAAAGATTCAAAAGTGATACCGTGAGTTTACCATCAGTAACAAAAATGACTTGCCCAACTCTTTGGATATTCATTTTTTGCTTTTTTAATAAAGGGAAGTCCTTCTTGGCATAACTATCTCATCCGTGGCTGCTGATGGAGTTTCATTCTCCGGGCCCTGAAATGAAATAGGACTTTGTGTATATTTGAGTCAGTCTCACAGGACACCGACTTTTGTTTGCTTTTTGTAGTTTACGTTGGAGTGGTAGATGCTGCGTCCCAGTCGGGTGGCTCTGACAGACAGACCATGGACTGGCCCCCAGTCCATCTGAAGAGGAAGAAGGAAGGATGGGACCGACAATTCTTCACAATTATGGAGCATACTTCAAGAGGAGATACAGACCGGTTTACCATTCTTGTCATACTGGTAGACTAGCATCTTTATGCGGTGAGAGTTGGCAGGTGAAATCCAGGGACTGCTGGTGATGGAGAAGTTATGGCTGGCGTAGAAGGGTGCCGGCTGCTTCCTGCAGCGAAGGAAAGCTCCAAGCACCGCGACGGCTGTGACCCGGAAGCGCTTGCTGATGAAGCAGTACAGGAAAAAGTTAATACCTGTGTTGAGCAGTGCTAGCATATTGGCTACATCAGTGACCAGGTGGAGCAGCCGGGCAGGCCCCGGCTTGGCAGGTGGTGCAGCATACAGGTGGTAAAGGATCATGACCACGCGGGGCGCCCACAGCACAGCAAAGACAGAGGTGATAGCCAGCAGGATGGCGGTGGTCTTTCCTGTGGAGTAGCCACGTAGCCGCAGGGTCCTGTGGCGCCGGTGGAGCTTGCGTACGATGACGGCATTGAGAACAAAGAAGATGGAGCAGGGCACCAGGTAAACGGTGATGCAGTGTGCCCACACGAGCACGTGCTGGCCCAAGTTGCAGCCCCCATCACTGCTCCCATTTGGTAGCCCCTGCAGCAAGTCCGGCCACCAATAGTAAGGGGCACTAGTCAGCAGACAGCCAATGTAGACCACCAGGATGATCCGCCTCGTGCGGGCAGGGTAGGACATAGAGTGGTAGCGCAGCGGGTGGCAAACGGCAATGTAGCGGTCCACCGTCAGCGGCACTGTGATCCAGATGGAGGTGTGGATGGCGGAGAACTCCATCACCTGGACCACCTTGTTGAGGGAAGGCGGCAGCTGGGCACCCAGGATGAAGTCCTCCAGCAGGAAATCCACAAACACGATGAGGAAGAGGACCAGGATGTCAGCCACTGCCAGGGCCAGAAGATAGTTGTAAGAAGACTTCTGCCGCCGAACCACCAGCTGGGACAGGATGATCACGGTAAGGATATTTGCTTTGAAACAGAGGTGGGATGGAGGGTGGGCAATTGGGTAACACATAAGGCAACGAGGAAGGAAGAAACGAAAGGACATGGAACAGTTGAGGGAAATGGAATGCATTATGAAGAGAAAGGGGAAGGATTAAGTTAGTAGGTAAATAATAAGGAGCATCAGGGTATAGACACAACGTCCAGTAGAGAGAAGCCCTCCAGATGGTAAGAAACACAAGGGAAATATCAGGGTCAGGAAATCATGAATATTCCTTTAGTGCATGTTCCAAAAAATTTCAGCTATTTTCTCTATACCTCTAAAGACCTCTTTGACAATTCTGACATCTTTACCTCTTCTTTCCCGTTCCATCTTCCGCGCATCTTCACCCTTCTAAAGTTCCCTGTTCTTTGATGCCGTTCTCTGTCCCTCTCTTTGTCTGACCACGGGCCGACAGCCGCGGCTTCCCCTGCGAGCTCGAGCTGTCCTCTGCCCTGCAGTTAGGCTGGAGCCGACAACACCGGCTGCGGCAGTTAAGGCGCAAACGGCATCTCTGTGAGAACACGGCCTTTGTTACGGCCCCTCCGGAGCGGGGCCTTGAAAGAACCAGCCAAGGATGGTGGCTGTCACTCATCGGGACATGTGGCGAAAGTGGAGCCATGGGGGACAGCCAATTACTGCCCTCCCAACAAAGTCTGAGGACGTAAAGCCACCTGGGATTGTTTTCAGCCGCTGCTGTCATGGTAATCCGGTCCAAGTTATTTCACAGATCGGACTTATCAGGAAGAATTAAATTGGATTTTTTTTTCCTCTTTCCATTTGTATTCCGTTCGGTACACATATGTATAGAACTCACAGCGAAAATCTCACGCCAGGAATAATAACTCGCTTTTTACAAGTGTCTGAGCAGCCGATTACTAATGAAATCCTTTTACATTTTTGGTTTTCTGCCAACATACAGTAAGATAAGACGCCCCTCCTTTGCAAAAATGCGGCTGGGTTTGACCGAAAGTGAAAATAATTCAAACAAACAGGTCGCAGAACACGTCGAACGGCCCGCAAACTGTGTTTACTTCTTAATGCGCTGATAAGTACATGACAAAGGCATTACGTCAAGTGTCACTTAAGCTACAATTATGGAAATGAACTGATTCGGCGGATCACTTCGGAGCGCTTGGCTGTCAGATGATTATAAACTGTGTGCAGAGCCCCCAGGCAGAGACTGGCAGCCTCTGTTCGCTGTGCGGGAAACGTACACACTGATGCACAACGCAAACACGGACGGACCTTCTTTCTCACGTGCACTGTGTGTGTGTGTGTGTGTGTGTGTGTGTGTGTGTGTGTGCACGAGCACTGATTCAGCCTAACGCACCCAGGCGTGCAAAAATATTTTACTAATGTTTTGAGCTCTCAAGAAAAATGGGGGGAAAAAATCCACAGATTTGCAGCTTCCTCTTGATGGACAGAGCTCTTTGGGTGTGTTTGTGTGGGTTTCTGCAGATTCTGTCTCGTGCATGGAGGCCAAAAGTCAGCACGGTCCCCAGGGCTTGCGGATACTGTGGTAGATCGCGGTAAACCCAAGGCTGGGCTCGCGGTAACCTGGTTCAGCAGAAGAGATGTTCTCTGAGCAAACATCTCATGACCCACCATGTTTGAGCTTTGTTTGTACATGTTAGTACATAGTAATACTGTGAAACAAACATTTTTTGCTCATTTCTGGGGAGCACACTGCGTACAACCATAAGTGAGGATTAAGAATATTTTCTTCTAAGTGTATAAAACACTGAACCTGTAACTTTTCAGCCTTCATCTTTAGTTTGCAACTGAAATAGATGTTTCATCGTGTGCATTCGGTGATTGTTCTATTGCTACTGCTTCATTCTGACATGCAGAGAAGGATGTGTGTTTTGGTCTAACAGAGCAAAGGGGAGAAAACTGACTTTACTACCGTCATCTAAGAGCAGATCCAAAGCAAATGTGGTGAGATTTTAATCTGCAGAAACTGAAACACGTCGGTGGGTGGTAGAGAGGGTGCGGGACAGAAATTTCACACTTTCATTTGAAACTTTGTGGTTCTCTGCCTGGACCTGCTGTTTTTTATAATATGACTTCTGTTTCTTATAAATAAGTCTAAAACAAAGGTCACTACCCCTCACCCCCTTGTAGGCTGCTGTAACCTGCCATCGCATTAAAAATGAATTCAAGGTAGTCATTTCAGATGAAATATGCAGATGGGGTTCTTACCCCCTTAGCCCTGCATGTTGTGAGCTATAATCACTCCATAACATTTCTGAGCAGAATCTGTGACAATATTGGCACATTATTAAACTTAATCTTTATACCACCGACTGGGTAGCGCAGCAGGAAGCCCCAGTGTCCCCAAATGACCCATCCTAGTCTTATGGCCTTGAAGCCAGCTGCCCATCATGCCCCTCCAACACCCAGGACCTCCTGAATGACAGCATGTGTGTCCAGCGCTGGGCGGGCAGGATCGATGACTGCAGTTGAAAAGTCAATAGCTGCATCTCACCATTAAGTGGCAAGCAGCTCTTTGGCGCCACGGTACCTCTGAGGTGTCACTGATGAACTCCTTGTGATGGACATCCAGAGGAAGGTGTGAGCGGAACAACAAACCCCCCCCGTCCCGTGAGCGGCCACTCTGTTTACTACTCCACGTACACCTTGCGTCAGAGACCTGTCGATGGAGTTTCACGTCCACTGTCGAATAGCCACCCTGGCTTAACCAACGCTTGTGCAATACAGCGGCATTCGAAATGTTATTTCTTCTCATTTAGGATGCCAAAGGCTGTAAATTCAAAAGTTTTTATGCTTTGTTCTAACGTTTAACGTAGGCTTCTTTTCATTAGAGTCTAACAAAAAAAAAATCTATACAAAAAATGCGCGTTGATGTGCAGGAAATGTATTCTCTGTATTCCAGACGCGAGACAAACATGACAGATCTATCATTTGTTCTAGGAAATATTGTACACATCAGATAATCTGTGGGCATCATGGAGGGCTGGGCACGTGAAGGAGCAGTGCTGAAGTAGATCATGAGTAAGATAGATGGCCACTCGGTAGTCGTGTATTATGTATTTTGACAGCTCCTCATGGAGGAAAAATAATAAATCACTGCTCACAACTCGATCCAGTCGCCCGGCTGAACAGCACCGGTGTTAACAAGTGTGTGACTGTGGCTGTCGAGTGCTTTCCTTCTCCCAGTTCAAATGCGATACCTTGACCACCCTGCTATAGCGAATTGCTCATCCCTTTTGCCCTCTGCCTCCCCATTCTGTTACCACCACTCTGATGGAGGTCTCCTTTACCCTCGTGGAGACTGCCAGTTGCACCTTTCCATCTGTTACAGGGGAGGGGGTACGGTTAGCGTTGGCACATCGCTCTCAGCTGTCAAAACACAAACCCGCTTGCTCTTAGACTGAAGGACTCAGCATGCCGTGGTCACCAGCGACCCAGACGGCCCTCGCTGCGAGCGTCCAGCTGGCGCAGACCAGATTTTATTCCCCTCAACTCCTCAATGTTGCATTAAAAAGCAAAACTTACAGCACAAGGGAAATAGGATCATTTATCCACTACCTCAGACGCATCTGCAATCTGGCCACTTTCCCAACACGGAGATGTGGCAAACATCACTTGAATTATTTAGGAAAAAAAAAATTGTGCTGATCTGTGTTTGCTGGTTGTCTTGCTCCAACAAGTTGTCTCTTCTGGTGTTACAAACCCTGCTTGTTCCACTGGTGTCGTGGACCAGAAGTCAGACCAGGCAAGCGCTTCCAGTGCTCAAGGTCTGAGTGTTCTGTCAGTTGGAATTTATCTTAGGCTAAAGAAAGCAGTAAGCTTTGCAAAAGATTTATCGACGGTTTCCACAACGAGAAGGACAGCACACAGGCCACTTGTGCACAAAGGCCAATGTGTGTATATGCACACACAGACACGCAACTCAGCTGAGGGGCTTCCCCCAGGGTCCTTCGTCGGGGTGATTTCCCCAAGAATAAACGCACAAAAAATATGGAAACAAACAAAAACCCTCATGCCTGCAAAAACACACACGTCTGTGCTCGAACGTGCAAACCAAGAAACACAGATACACACACAGACTCGCGTAGCGTTAAGGTGGACAGTGCTTACCAGGCAGGCCAAGGCAGAGCAGCACGCTGTAGTATATGACAGGCAGGGTCCCCAGGGGACAGGCTCTGAGGCCAGGGGGTGGCTGCCCAAGGTCCCACGCGCTGCCGTTAGGGGACAGAGTGGCGTAGATGTGGTTGTGCTCCATTTCCAGAGAGTCCCCTTCCTCCTCTTCCTCTTGCTCCTCGTTCTGCTCCTTTTTGCCGAGGTGCTCAGCGCTGTGTGGCGGGGCCACGGACTGTCTTGCGAGTGTGGGCAGCGGGACAGTGGGAGAGGGTGCGCTGCCCTTGGCTGTTGGTCGGCATGGGTGCTCGGACAAGAGGGTGAGATGGAGAGGGAGTGAGAGAGAGGGAGAGAGAGGACAAGGCCAACAGTGTGTGTGTGCGCGACAGAGAGAGAGGTGAGTCTGGAGGAAAGATCGGTAAGGGCAGAGGAACCCCTGCATGCGTGCCGCTGACCGAGAGCAGGAATGAGAAATAGACGGAGGGAGAGGGCTGCGAAGAATGTATCACTGGGGGGAGGGGCCTGGGGGGCTGTGGAGATTGGTGGTGTTATGGGGGGGCGTGTGCAAGCGGGAGACAGTGGCATCAACACCAGCAGGTTGTGTACCTGTCATAATAGCAATGAGTGAAGGAGAAGGGGGAAGAGACGCCGGGCAAGTGACAAGGGGAACGATTTGACAGGTTGAAAGCGCGCAGGAGTCAAAGAGTAGAGGTTAAGTCAGGTGGAGGTTCTAGGCAGCACCCGCCACTGTAGCTTTGTGAGGTAAGCAGTGCGATGTGCACAGGGTGCCTCCTGGCAGGGGGTCTTCGCCTGCGGGCAAACGCGTGAGAGCGTTCATTAATGCAAACCGTTCAGAGCCTTGGGTGCCAACAGCTGCGGCACACAGCACGGCTGTACCGGTCCACCCCCCACCCTCCCCCCCGTCGGCACACACAGCCCCGCAGACGATTGGGAACGGTGACTGCGGTCAGCGTTCTGCGCAGGCAACGTCCTGCTTTTGCACATTGCTGTTTTGTGGAAGTAGATTTTGCAGAAAAACATCATTAACCGCATAAAATGATGGCGTGTTTTGCAGCTTGTTCTTTATCCTCTCCACGAAATACTGTAGATGTGGATAGGATGTGCATACAAATAAGGGTAACGCAGAGGTAGCAGGAATAGGTGAAACACACAACAGCATTTCTTAATTTCATAATACTGTACGACAGTTTCTTCGTTCTTAATTTCTCTTATCGCTTACCCTTTTTGCCCTACATGTACGTCTTTGCGCGTATTTGGGACGGTGTGGTTCTGCAACACTGATCTTCAGAATGAAGAAAATAATATGCCATCAATAAATCATTATTATTGCAAAGGCATAATTAAATATGCTTACTTAATATTACATGGCGTACAGATGAAAAGCCCACGGCAGACAGTCTATCGGTTAAGTTTTGCAGAATAAAAAGGAATTTTACACCGGATGTTTTCACAGTTTTATGAGAACATTGGAATTAATTTTTTTTCTTCACAACTCTTACAGAGAGAGAGAGAGAGAGAGAGAGAAAGAGGGAGCGAGAGAGAGAAAGAGAGTGTATATCTGCAGCAATGGGGATGTATAGGGATAGTGTGTGGGGGCTGGTGGTGAGAAAATGTGAGGACACATGAGAAATGGATGGAAATGAGGGAAATTGGGCGCATGCAAGACCCCCATGGAGGCCGATCCATCCATCAGAGCCACTGTGACTGAAAGGTGGTGTGAATTATGAATGCAGACAGGGGACTGCAGATGTGTTGCTTTTCCATGGCTGCTGTTGCATGTGTGGAGCATGCAGCTGAAGCTGGACCTGAGTGTGCTGAGCTGGCGTGTGGTGCAAACCAGACAGAAGAGGCACTAAATAAAACATAACCTGCCGATTGACTATTAAAAGACACGTGTGGATCCCCTCTTTCACATGCTGCCTTCTGGCAAAAGAGATTGTGATGGAATACATAGGTGCATGCAAATGCTATCCTTTTTTTCCTCTCACGAAGCAAGGATTTAGTTGCTAAAAGACGTATTTCGAGTACAGAAAATACGTTTGCTCAAGTGTGTTTGCTGCTAAACTTCCACACAGCTGTGTGTGGAAATGGCCCATTTTGATGAGAAAATACCACATTCAAGGCTTCAGACACAGAATGCAACTTGGAATGGAACTACTGTACAGTATTTTTAAAACATACCTTTTACGTTTTCAAGGAATTAAAATGTTAGAAGTGTCGACTGCTGGATTTCCATGCCGATGTGTGGAGCAGTGGTTTTTTTTTTTCCTCTCCATGCTGCGGTGTATAATGGAGTGGCCCCATCCAGAGTGTGATTTTCACGGGCAGTGTCAAGTGTGTGAAATCTTAATATATCACCACAGTTACAGCAGTTTCAGAGCTGGTCATTAATACAACCTGCCCCACAGCTCGTACTGACATTCAGCACCGCTGAGGCCCGGTGGATGGAACGGTTCATTCGACTGTCAAAACATCAGTGGCCCAACAAGTGTTGTTAGAGTGTTAAAGAGCATAGCGAGAGCCCCGGGCTCAATCGACTCAGGAATATTCAGGGCTGGAAACAACAGGGCGAGTTTGCTCCTGCGCACAACAGCGTGGTCGGTTAAGGCCTCAGCTGGCATTCCAGCCCAAACATACTTAGTTCTAGCTTATTGCACACACATTTTAACAAGCAGAAAGGTATAGCCAGATACAGATAGGAGAATGCGATGGAAGATTCATGAAGGCAAGCTGTCAAATCAAAGACTGGTGAGGAAAGGACGAGGGCGATGGAGATCCAGCAAGTGGGTGTCCAAAGCATTGCCTAAACTAAACACGAAACTGGTAGTAATCGCAATGAAACAAGGATTGTTTGGCCCACTTGTCACATCTGTTGCTTGATTTGGTGAGCTGGGATCTGCTAATGTACTGTATGTCAGCTCTTGCTTGGCTTTCACAAAAAGGTGTTAAAATGAAGAAAATGCATTCATTTGCTAGCTATAAATAAAATATAACCTGCTAAAAATCTCAGTCGATACATGCTGCTCCCCGCTATCCAGCGTCTGCTATCCGATATCATACCAGCAGTATATGTGTTCCTGGCTTCTTTTAACTAGAGGGGCCTCCGTGGGGGGTCCGTGCAGAATTTGTGCACGTTCTGCTGAGGGAGGGCCGTTGCAGTACTTTGACCGACGAGCCGGACAAACAGCATGGAGTGAAGGAAGTCCCCGGTTTAGCAGTCAGAGCAGAAGGGAGTGCAGTCGGGGAGCAGCTGAATGGGCTGCAGAAGTGCGCGTTGCTATCGGCTCACTGATCACTAATGCTTGTTCCTGACGTGCCAAGTCCCACAAGCAGACCAGACTGAAGATGTCACTGTGGAGGTTTCCCTGGGTGTTCATCACACTCCAGCAGCAGGGCCGGGAAGACACAGCAATCCCCAAGAAGTTCAGGAATGTATAAATAATGTCTCCAAGGCGTACATGGGTGGGCTTTTACTGTCTCACTATGACAATAATGTACTGATACGGCGGAGGCTGCAGAGGCACTTGTTCTGTCTGTAGGTTCATCTCCAATGTTATTTGTTTGCCTGCGTACCCCAGAGCCTGGTCTTTTTTCTGCATCAGTGGTCGTGTGCTGATGTGTTCTTACCTGTTCCCTGTAATAACACATGTTTGAATGTGTGTGTCGCAGAGAGAAATTAGAACCAGTTAATCCCAAATACTAATACCAATACCCCCAAACTAGCTCTAAATCAAAATTCCCCAGGGCCCGGGCTCCTGCTTCTTGTTCACCCTGCAAACGCTGCAGCGAGAAAGATGTTGTCATTAACTCTAATTGAGTCCCTGTAACAAACATGAAACCAAAACATAGCAAGTCTGGCCGATGGCAAGAACATCGTTCACAGCTGTGCACCATTTGCAGATAAATAGGAGCCAGGAGTATACTTTACTTAACTAAGTGAGGGGAAGTGCAAATGCCTGTAGAAAAGGTGGAGGAGAGATTACACCTCTGAGTGGGGGGGGGGGTGCATACTGAAAGATGTAATCTATTCACATCCCCTGTTTCTTCTGCCCACCAAAGCCCCCAGTTAGCCAATCACAGCGGAGCCCTCTGGCAATTAAGCAGTGGGAGGGGGGAGGGTATTATGCTGGTCTTTGTATTGCTTCTCCAAAAATCTTCCCTTGCTGTAGCCTGGAAAACCGAAACCTGCCTGTAACCCAGAAGAGCTGGAGACCCACTGTGTTCACACTAGGGGACTGCAGGAACAATTGACACATTTGAACCTCACAGAGTGTTCAAAAGCCATGGCATGAAGCACACTGGAATGCACGGGCATGAGCAGGCGACATGGAGCAGATGCTCACCGCGGGCATCCTACCCCTTGACTCTGGCCATAAAAGACAGGCCATAAAGGTCTTTGCTCTGATGGGGTTGCCGTGCCATGCAGAGAGGGGCTAAAATTATGGCTAGCTGGCTGCGTATCTCCCTTTAATCTCCTGTAGGGGGCATCCTTTGGGCTCCTGCCTCTTAATATGAGGGAGTGAGCTGAATCGCCGGTCTTTGAAAGACAAAATGACATTCATTGATTGTAATGATTCAAAAGAAAAGAAAACAGACGTGTTTCTGAGGCCAGCACGGCTTTCAAAGAGCCTGTTCTCTATGTCCGATTGTCACCAAAGGACGTCAGACATCAAAGGACAAAGGTCAACCACAGCGTCAAAGACAGTGTGCAGCGAAACTTTTTTGATGCTGATACCTGTGCCGAGCTTGACTGCACACAAAGGTTTACGGGCCACCTGTTTAGATTATTTTGCTTGTTGGCAATGTGTGGTGGAGAATCCAGAAGATAAGACCAAGGGACTCTGCGTCTTCCCTGATGGAGTCACTGAGGACCTCTCAGTTTATGTTCTTTGGCAAGCTCTTGCAATAAAGGTTGGCACTGGGCCCATCAGGAAGTTGTCACCCGATAAGCAGGATCTACCTGGAATGTTTAATTCAGTCTTCAGCTTAGGCTGTGGCTACCAGTAACCCCCCAAATACAGAATAAAATGAAGGGGGGCAAGTGGAAAGCTGGAGGATGAGAATGAAGATGAAGGAGACAAGATCAGGTTATTCTACAAAGGTCTGATGCTTAGAGAGTGTCCATGCAACTATAAAGCATTTTTAGTAAATAACAGTAAAATCTTTTTTTAAAATAAATAATAGTTCTTCAGTCACAGCTGTGCAATTTTACATCTCACCTGTTTTGAATGTTGACAGAGCTGAACACTAAGCTGCTGGATAAATTCCCCTGAATATATCAGTATTCTCTGTCTGTGCCATTACATGTTATAAAGTATGATCAGCACATGTGTTAACTCCTCCTTCTACTTACCTACACAGCAGACTTGCTCCTTGGACTCCTCCTTTTCCCCACCTTGCCACGTGTGGTGGAACAAGCTACTGGCCGACTGCTGGTCTGCTGATCCGGGTCTACTCATTGCTGAATGGCGACATGTATTATGTATCAAGGCAGAAAACATTAATGCCAATAATTTAAAAGCTAAAGGTTCTTGGTTCAAGTATTGGACCAGCAGTTAGAAGGTTTAAAAAGGTACGTGACCTGAATTTGGGAGGATCCTTGCAATAAGGAGTGTGGGAGTCCCCCCCCCCCATTAGGGCTGTTCCAGCCAGCTTATACTGGTGGGTGCTGTACTCAGTTCAGTGAGTTCATAGTGTGATCAGTAGTCTGCGGATGCTTCCCTCTCTCTTGCGCTCACGCTCACTCTCTCTCTCTCTCTCGTATGTCTAGTTGGTTAATCGGTTTGAGTCCCCAGTGCCTGCAGAACTTATCTGTGCAACCACAGCATGTGGCAGTCTCCACGTTTCCGGGTACATGCTTCACATTCCTACGAAAAATGATTTGCTTCTCCTTGTCATTTCTTTTTTTGCCTGTCAGACAGATTTCCCTCCCCATTTTTCATTTTGTATCTTGCTTACTGGCCCCACTTTGCATATTTCTTTCTGTTGCACTTGCTTTACAACAGAAGACAAGATACAGGGGCTATGTGATGAAAGCAGTCAGTGACATCTGGAGAATTTTTTGTTTTCAATTTTCTGTCTGATACGACTCCCACGGAAGTAAATATTTTGCTATAATCTTTTTCTCAAGCTTTTCTGCAATTCTTTTTTTTTGAAAAAATAGCAGGCACATTGTATTCCTTTTTGTTTATCAAAAGCAGAATGATTTATACATTAAAACACAGTAGGTTATATAAACCGGAGGAAGTTATGTTGCTTTTTTAAATTTAGTGTGAATGAATAAGAAACATAATTATCCCATTTATGGTACAAAATCGCTTATATAATTGTATGCCAAGTATAAAATTAAAGCCTCTTGCATAACCAAATATTTACCAAGTATAGTTAAAAACTTTTGCATTACTCTATTACTGAATCGGTGAAGCTTCGGATATCTTATTCAAAACACAACATTTGTCAGGGACAAAATAAACATGCAGCCATCCATTATTATTAACAGCTTTATCCTGGTCAAGGTCTCGGTGGTCCACAGCCTATTCCAGAATTGCTGGGCACCAGGCTATGAAACTACACCTTGAATGGGATGCCAGTCCATTGTAGGGTGCAGAAATATTATGCGGTTCATGTCATTTATTGTTCTCGCACAAATCATTCCTAGATTCTGTTTGGCTGCTGTCTCTTGCAATTTGAGAGGGTGGGTTTCATATTACAGAATCTAATTTTCTATAATTTCTATGTAATTTCTGTAATTTTTCTCTTTGTAATTTCTATAATTTAATAGTAACTTAAATGTATTTGTTTTTCTCAAAGAAAGAAGAAAAAACATCATAGAGAATTATGAGGTTTCAGAATTTAAAGCTATTTTTCAGTATTGGCAATATGGGGACCCTACTCCTAATATATTTCTCTGCTGCTGAAATGTAAAATGCAAGTGCGGTTTTTTTGTTCAGTGTAATATAACAGTTAATTCAATCTCATCGAACTGCGCATTAAATACAGGTGCATTTCTGACAATAAAACTGGCTCCCTTTGCGCTGAAACACGAAACAAAAAATTAGCATTGGACTAAAGCATTTTCACATTTAAATGATCAGCTTAAACCAATTCAGTGTGAAATGTAACGTCAGAGAAATATCCAAGGAATTTTTTTAAAGGGACAAATAGATATAAATGTTATTTTTCTTTTCACCACCACTACCCCCCTCCCACACTGAAGTTTTGCGTTATTTCAATCGCGCTTCTAGTTCGCTAGGTTTGAACCTCGTTACTCCCCGTAGAACCGTGAGCGCGCGGCCGGTGCAAAGCAGGAAGTGGCCACTCACGTGTCCTGAGAGGAGAGGAGAGGCGGGGCGCGGCGTCTCTGCTGGGGGGAAAACGGAGTTTGTGCGTCTAAGATCAGTGGAAAAAGGCTCAGTGTTTTTGTTGCAAAATTTACATTTTGGCTAATAATAATAATAATAATAACTATTTTAAAACAAACACTTTAGTTTCTTGTTAAACAATAAACTCCAGAACGACATATAGTTGTGTGATGTGGCAGATTTGGTACAACACAAAAAAGAAATGTTTAGGATAGGTGTCAGTGTACAGTATATGCTGTAAAACTCAGTAGAGTTGTAATGTTTTTCCAGATGCTGGAACCCAGCAGCTCTGAACAGCTGCATTAAAATGGGGAGTGAAGAATGTGATGGGTCTCTATTAACAGCAGTCTAGGTGAGAAAAGTACAAAGGAATTCTGAGGCAAAATGGACCTGTTGAACTGCTGAAAAAGAGGCTAGTACCGATGGTCAGATATATACTGAGCCCAGTGAGCTGTATTAAAGATGAGGCTGGAAAGGATTGTTCAGAAGCGAGGGATGAATTTGATATTAAATCACAGCATCAGATCCTCCTACTTAACCAATCATTTGTAGAAGATTCTAATTCTAAGATGACATTTAGTGAACTCTGTAGGTTTTCATTACCTTCAAATGCAGAAAGAGACACAGGAAAAAAGCTGCATTAAAAACGAAGAAGAAAGCTTCCAAAAAGTCCCAGCCACGACCATACTCTTCAAGTGTTACAGAAGATGTAGAAAGTGAGACATCAGCGTGGAACTTATGACCATCAATGCACACTGGAGAGGAACTGTACTTTTGGAATGAGTATCGGAAGTGTTTTATAATGTTCTTTCTTTTAAGAAAAGAACACAAGTTTGTACTGAAGGTGCACAATGAGGTAGGATTGTGAAGCTTACTTTTACCATTATTTGGACTAAATAAAATCACATTTTTACTGTGTGTATTTAACACACAATCTTATGCATTAACGAAACAATAGGCATATTGGGAACTTCCACGCCAAGTTGTGATTTTAAAATGTTTTCCTCTAAGTGGTGCCATTTTATTCACATGTAACATTTACAACTTTAAACATTACTACTTGAACTTCTGAATTCCTACTGTTTATTGTAATCTAGCACATTTCATTTTTCTGCAAAATGTATAGTTTGAACACGAATTCACCACCTTATATAGGTGTAACAAACAAGTTCAACCTTTGGTTGCATCTTCACAGATTCTTCATCCTGGTTTTTACAGTAACTCATAGTAGAGTGTTGCTCAAGTGTTTACCTGCAGTTGATCCCTACGAAGGTTTCAAATGAAATTTTTAACAATGGGAAGATCATTGTTGGTGAGGACAACTTCACAACATTACACCCTGTAAGTGATTGAACTGTTGACACACTTCTGGTAAATGGCCAGCCGGTGGAGACAAATTCCTCATGTTAAATGTTAAATATCCTTGTCAGCTGTTCAAGGCAACAGCTTGCTTCATTTCACAGAATGAGTTATTCCCTTTATTTGAGGAACACGATTTCTTAGGTGGCTGCCTTTGGCCTGCAGCATCTACAGTATACCGCTGTATCAAATGTTGACTGCTTGCTGCTGTGTCTCAGTCAGGGTTCTGGCTTGGTGGCAGTGTCACCGACACAGGTGAGTGTAGCAGTCATGGGCTCAGACCTGCCCACCACCAGATGCTGGCAGCAGTGACAGCAGTTTTGACTGGAAGACCTAATGTGACCATTACCTGGCAAGCTGTGGATTTGAGGACTGACTCACAGAACACCTACGGTTCCATTATGCCTGGTTCTGAAAATATGGCACAATGTGCCAGTCGAAAGGTGAGCTGTTTTATCACCTGCTTAGACATTTCTTAAGCAGCTTCCACTTCTATTTGACACGCTCACACACACTGGCACCGACTCAGAGTGATACAGCACCGCTGAAGAACTTTTCCTGTTCTTAGTGTCCTGTTCTGTTTATCGAAATAACAAAAAGACAGATTCAGTGTGAGATGTTGGTTTTGTTTGGAAAGCAGGAACCTGTCCATCAGCAGGATAAAGTGCTTTTACATTTACATTTATTAATTTCTCTGACACTTTTCAGTTGTTAAGCTACTTGTTATTCTGCATAAGTAGTTTAGGCATTTCAACAGCTGGGTGATTTTTACATGGGAAATTTAGTGTTGTATAACAAGAAGTGGGATTCAGACCTGGGTCTTTCAAGTCCGTGGGAGAAGTCAGGGCTGGGATTCCTACACAGAGGGGAAAACGGTATCATAGACAAACCAGTCATTATTACCAGTGATGTTTCTAAATGGCTAGATTGTTTTTTATTCTGAATTGCTCTCTTTACCACAAAACCAAAGACTCGTTGTATTTTTCTGTCTTGAGGTGTAGCACTTTAAGGTTTGTGATATTATGCTCGCTGTCAATGGTGCTGATCCTGAAGGAACTTCCCGACGTATTCGGCTGTTTGTGTCATTTCGGATTGCTGCTCTACTCTTCCTCCTGCTTTCTTGTATTTAATGCCATTAGGCGCAAAAGCATTGACGTACAAATGCAGCCAGATCAACTAGAGCAAAAGAATCACCTTCAAGAAGAAATCTGTGAAATTTCTGTCATTCAGAAGCATTTTTAATAATGCATGTCTGTTCCCTCTATTACAGCCTCTGCCCCGTTTCGGTTTCAGGATCTTAAACATGCAGTGGTGAACGTGAGACCGGTTTGTCAGACAGACAGACAGAATAAATACAATAGAAAAACAAAAGCAATTTAGGTAAAAATTGTGTCTAGATTGTTCAACATGTTCTCTTGCATGAACTGTAGCATGTGAACATATAAAGATGTGTGTGTATTGTGGTTTATTAAGTGTGATACATAGTTGAGTGACATGAATTTACCTCCCATGTTGGACTGCGAATAACTGGGGCCCCACCCAGGGGCTCTTCCACACCCTGGCAACCTGTACTTCCGGAACAGACTCTGCACTGCCGTGACCCTCCTCAGGGAAAGCGGTTTATGATAATGGTTGGTTGTTTGTTGGACTGCAAATCATAAATTATATGTTTTTGTTTAGCATGGTTGTGATGAATCACATCTGCAGATGTGATTAAATAATAATGAACAGAATTTTCACAACAGTACAGACATCGTGATCATTAGGATGTCCAACCCAAAAGTACTTGCACATTTGCAAAATAACAGTTCTTTGGTAACAGGTGTAGTGGTAAAAGCGCGGTACTAATGATCTGAAGGTGTGGTGCTTGAGTATTGTGCTAGTTAATGTTGTCTGTGTTGTGGCTTTCAGAACTATATCAAAAGAAAATCAGTATTTAAAAAGAGAGAACACCGAAAAAAGGGCAGTAAGTATGAGTGACTGTTTTGGTCTTTGACTTGGCAGTTAGCTTTGTGTGCTGGAGTTTCTCGGTTAAAATGAACATTTTTCATGAAACAATGGTGCTAGGTGTGGGCTTTTGGAAGAACCTGTCTTCTTACACCACTGCCTGGGACCAGGGCCTTCAGATAACTGTTATTGCACTACAGCTCATCCTGTTTAATAGGAACAAACACTAAGCTCCTCAGTATGTCAGTAGACAGTGTTAACAGCCTGTGTCTTTACACACTGAGCCACAGTGCTGTTTGGCACAACTCTTCCACAAGTTTTAAACAAAGTTAAAGGCTTAAGATGACTAATTTTGTTTATTAAGCCACAGCACCATACAGACACATGTACCATGCTGATGTGTATATTATTTCTCCCTGAAATGAGACTTAAAAAGACATACAGTTCATAAAGGATTTGAACCCAGGACTCGGGCTGAGAGCTTCGCCCTAAAGCATTACTGGGCAGTTTAATACAACTGCCACTGCCAGAATATTTGTTTTCTTTTATTTCTTTTAGTTTTCTGGTTCCCTGTGGGAAAAGTCGGTGAAAGCAACGTGTCTTCAGCAATCTTGCAATGTTGGAGTCGAGGGCCAAAAACACTCGGTTAAGAGAGAGATTTTATATCTTTTCCATTAACAGTGACATGCTCTTTCACTCATAAGGCTTTTTTATTTGCCTAATCCTAAACACTGATTTTTAAAAAATAACTTTCTGATGGCTGACTGAGCTAAATTTAGCAAATGACACAGCAATGCAGGAACTGCACCGAGGTGCACAAACTATTTCCTCTGTTTGGGGGGGTTTAAAGACAATTTGGAGTTGCATAAAATCATCATTTTAAGACAGCTTATTGTTTTGTATCATCCTGCGACCTTAAGGACAAAATGACTGATGCAAATTTTCAAGGCATTTTTGAAACCCAAACTGTAGGAGTGCAATGAATCCACGAGGAGTCGTCATACTAAGATCAAACTCTCATCAGAAGAGGGTTATTTACCCGATTTGTTTTACTGACCTGGAGTTTTAACATTTTTCAAAGACCACATTAACAAGGCAGAAGATTAACTGATTTTTTTTATTGCACATTTTAGAAACTAACAAGTTGGATTTTTGGATGCCAAAGTTGTTTTTGCGGACAAAAGAAACTATACCTCATGTTTATATAACTGATAACGGCACCTTGAATAATGTTTGTGACTGTCCCGTTGCACTTCTTTTTATCATTTCTAACCTGTTAAAATTTAATTTGTTCAGTAAAAAATCACTTAAAGTTCAGTTAAATAAAGTCCTGTTCAGTGTTTTTTCAGTATTGATACTGATTTTACTACAAGTGTAACAATATTACAAGACTAATATAGCATATAAATGCTGATACCTGAAAGAAAATGACATATGAGAAAACTTAATATTTGTATTATTGCGAAAAAGGGATTTAAAAAATGCAGTTCCGTGTTCACTTCAAAATGAAAGAATATCACACCATATATGTATTAGCACTGAGACCCAAACAGAAGAAAACTGTTCAATTGTCCGGAAGATGCATCCTGACATCTTGTGATAAAAAGTGACCACTGCAGGTATTACTCAAAAATACAAAACTTCCAGTTATGTTTATCTCTGAACTGACTCAAGCCATCAAGCTCAAGACCAGGAGCCAGGCGCCTTACCTGATATACTATATGTATACTATACACACCGGCCAGGAACAGGGGCTCCAGCTGTCTGCAATATATTTACTGGGCTAGTTAAACAAGCAACAAACTTTTTTTCATACTTACATTCCGCAGAACATGTTTTGTTTATGGCACAGTGAAAATGAGCAGCAGGGTCAAACGTATGAACCAAGTCAAGGACTGGATTCCTTTAAGACGGGAGGCACGGTTATATCCCTATTTGGCGTTGCTGCTGTGGTACTTTTGTGATAAAGACCGTGGTAACAAGGAAGAGGTTTGAGCAGTGGAGGTGCCAGCTGTAGGGAGGGAAGTGAAATGTTCGTACAAACTTCATCCTCTGTGATGTGGAACAGAAATGCCATTTGCTTCAGGAAGATGTGTGTGTGTGGGGTGTATAAAATGTTTACAAAATTTCGTCCTGTTTCTGTAAGTACCTTGGTTGTGCGATCCCATTGGCTATTGCAAACTTACAAATTATTTGTACATTTTCAAACAAAACAATGGAGCAGCACGTGTGTAGCAGCACCACCATGTGTTCTTAACACGGTATTTTTAATGTTTTTCACATGCGCACCCTTAGGGTGCTCTGTTTATAGTCCTTGTGCAGTAATAATTTGTAACATATTAGTCATTATTAAAGTATATATATGGTTAATATAAAGCACTTACAATAAACCATACTGTACTGCTGGTGTTCTGCCAAACAGTAAGATGTTATCAACATACAGGCTTCTGTAGTCACACAGGTGGGTTGAAGCTTAGCTTATGTCACATGTCCATGAAAAACGCTGCTGTGTGAAGACACACTGATGCTTCCTGTGTTGTCAGGGAGGTGCCTTGCTTAAGTTGTTGGAAAATTGCTCCAAACAACAAGCAGGTTTTTGAGTTACTGCCACAAAAGAAGTGAGGATGTTTGAATAAAGGGAAGGACTCAGCTTGCCGGTACTGGAAACCAGCCATGAACAGAATTACCCGACATGAAGAAACACGTCAGGCTGGTTTCCCAGCACGGAAATCCTCTGTCCATCCTGTCCTTCTCCACTAGAGGCCAGACGCAGCCTGAATAAATCCAAAACTGCACCAGCTTGTGGCCTCCCACGTGCTGCTGCTTTCCTCTGATTTTCACTGTTCAGTTTGCACCTTCACTCTTTCCGTTTTCTTCCATCCCCCTCTGCTACTGCGAACTGTTGCGTGACACAACATGACATGACACGACATGACAACCCAAAAGTGCGGGTGCCCGGTCACAAACCTCAAAATGGTCAACATCAAAAAGCACGAGCAGAACTTTGTAAAGGTGCTGTTGAGATCTCAGAAGCTGTGGGGTAGCATTATTATTTAACATGAATCGTCTTATTGAGGGGCACCATCAAGAAGTTCTTGACCCAGACTTCTTAAAATACCTACTTCAGAAGATAAATGTCATGTCATTTCCAATACAGCGCTGCACACTAGTACAATGTGAAATATTTTTACAGTTAAATGTACGGAGGCAGAGTTGACAGTCATCTATCCCTACACTATAAAAATGTCATAAATTCTTCTGTATTCACAGGAAAACTTTTAGCATGGAGGAGAAGTAAAGGTAGCAGAGGATTCAACCTTTGAGAGGCAGCAACGCTGTCTCCTGACCTCTGCCTCCATAAACAATCCATTAGTACAATAATCCGCTATTAAACAAAAAAGGTGTAGTAGCTCCTCGCCGTGCAAATTTACAGTCCAACTGCGTAGTGTTTAGTTCTTAGCCGGCCTGCCAAGTGCCAGGTAGTTGAGGGGAATGGCACTGTGGTACCGGCGGGGATTTAGAAACGTATTCTGTCTCAAAAAGAATTGTGAACAATACTGATTTGTATATAAATTTATTATAGTACAGCATACGGTTACCCTTATGTGGCCCTGGTAATTCAACTGGCATGATTGTGAATTTAAATTCTGTCATGTCCATCTCTTCAGGTAAATACAGTTAATGGTGCATTTAAATATGTTCTGCCCTCTGACAAAATTTTGAACGTTTTTGCAAAGTATCAGTTACTTTACAGCTAACTGACCATTTTATAATAAATGATTCCAGTTCCAGACCACACATTTGTAAAAGGCTGTACACATTCAGTTATCATCCAAATACACAGCACAAAACCATTTTAATTCATGTTTTAAATTGAAATATTTTTGCCAGTAGATTTTATGGTTGCAGAACTTTTAGCACCTTTACAGATTTACTGGTGGGGAAAAACTCCCGATATCAGCATACAAAAATAACTGGACTAGAACAAATCAGACTTCTGTGCAAGCAACTCATCATACTTTTATAACTATTGCCTTTGTAGGATGACCAGACATACATGTTTCATCGGGGCGGTGCTAAAATGTGAACTTCCTCTTACTCCAGTGAAATTGGAGAGCAGAAGGGCAAAGGTCAGCGGAGAAAGAGGATGTAATGGCATCCGGACTTCAGAGACCTCAGTGTCGCAATGTCCTTTTTATATGTGCCTGGGGAAGCCATTGTCCATGTGTTGCCAATTTAAAAAAGCAAATGGCAGGTAAACAACATATGGCAGGTATTCCAAATCATATTCAATTACTGTTGCTCCCTTTCTCAGTTTCCGGTCAAATTCGAGGCACTTTATTGGCATGACATGAGCCAAGGTGCGCGCGAACGGGCACACACATACACATACACACAGTTAGGGTTTTCACTGGGCTTCACTGCAATGAGCAAAGATTTTTGAGTGGAAGGACTTAAAATTAGTCCGCCTTCTTCATGAGCTCCAGAGAAACAACTGATGGTTTTTTAGCACAGTGTTGGACCAAGTGTGTTGGTTTTCTTATTTTGTGGGGCAGAGGACCGACACCTGGCATCACTGCAGCACTTGCTCTCTCAAAATAGACATGAGTGGTGGGCCTCAGCAAAATGGTCCAGAACTCATCTCCGCTACAGTGATACATACCATCAGCAGAAAGACTATGTCAAAATTATGATTAAGGGTGCAGGCTGTCCACATCATAAGACAACTTGGACGAAACATGACCCACGTCGTGATGTTAGGGCTAGTTGTAGGGATATGAACCTCATTCTTGAGTGGCTTGACTGATGGCAGCACTAAACAAGCACCACAACACACCGCCTACAGCCTCAGGGTTATTGCCAGCCCTAGACTTCTTACCACGCTTGGACACATTATGTACAGAAAGCAAAGCACGATGGGATCCACAATTCTACCCGGTGTTACCATATTGCTCCATTCTACTGAAACCCTTTTATATTACTCATTTATGTTAAGACCTCCTGTATTGCATATAAATGTTGGCTGACATACAGCACTGCACACCTTGACAGTACATCAGGCCTGCGAAACATTAAAGCACATATTAAAACTGAAAAAACAGGGATGTGCAAACAACACTGGGACAGAGGAAGGATATGTGGTGGCTCCTCAGTCAGACAGTAAAAATGCCCTATTTGGTGTCAGGATTAAAACCCTTGAACCCTTGGACTTTGGATGAGCTTCATTTTTACACAGCTCTCTTAAAGATCAGTCTGCTAGACCTGCACCCCCCCCCCCCCCCCCCCCCCCCCCCCCCCCCCCCCCCCCCCCCCCCCCCCCCCCCCCCCCCCCCCCCCCCCCCCCCCCCCCCCCCCCCCCCCCCCCCCCCCCCCCCCCCCCCCCCCCNCCCCCCCCACACACACAGATATAGGTTTAGGTCCTGACCTGGTGGTTACATGGATATTGGACAATGAAAGAAGATGGACAACTTGAGTCGTGTCATCTGTGCATTTTTTTTCTCTATGAAGCTGCACAGCAGGTCTCCACAGGTGTTCTGCAGCCCTTTAGAGGAGTGAGAAAGAAACGACTGCAGCGACCCTTTTTTTAGTCACATATTTAGCCTCTGATGATTAGCTCTAATGTGTTTTTCACTTATGTCTTTTCCAGGAACAATTGCGGCTGCAGCCGTTATTATAGCAATTTTTATTTGTAGTGATGGCTGCTTGCAGCTCTCGCCACGAAAGGCTTTCTGTCATTATAGTGATGAGAGAATTATGTTAATGAGTAGCTGGGAAGATAGAAGGAGATCTTGCTGCTAGGAGACAAGGAGAAAAACTTTGCCCCGGGCCACACATGAGAAGTAGGCGTGTGTAAGTCTGAGGCAACATGTGCCACAAATAACTAATCCATGTCCTGTAGCCATGTAAAGTCCCACTTTTGCCATATTAGACTAATGATCTTTAATGAAAGTTACAGAAGTGTTTGCTTCCGTCTAACTGGATTAAGGTCGAACTGGATGCCAGTCGCCACTGAACCAAAGGGCTCACGTGTATCATATCTGAATGTGCAGATTCTGCACGACTGATCTCTTGTGCACCTTTGGAGGTGTTAAACCCGTGCTTACCTGTATGTGAACGTTACAAACTATTTCTTGTTTCTTTCCAAGCTCAAAAGTCAAAAGTCTTCAGGGATGAAAGGGCCAACGCATGCAAACGTACACTCGCATTTGGCTCAAAATGTAAGTAAATTTTACTTTATTCTTTTACTGCCCACTTTCTCCAAAGTGACACTCACTGTTCATGGTGTGGTATTTATCCAGCGCCTTTCTCCAAAGCAGACTTATATCGCTAGATATTGTACACTAAACTCCACACAGCCATTCACCAATCCACACATCAGAGCCATGCAACACACAGTGTAGGTAATTTAGTGTCACCATTTTGGCTGAAAAACACATCTTTGGACTGTTTGAGGAAACCATGAAAACATGAACCTTTACAGAGAGTAAGCAGCGATCAAACCCTTGTCCGCTGTGCGTCACTGGTGCTACGCTTTACAACCGAGGCCTCAGAAGTGGGGACTCATCTTGACGGATGCTTAGAGGTTAATGTTTGAATTCGTTCGGCACTTGACCGGTCGTCCTCTAGCTCCGCATTCATGAGAAATACCCTCTCGACACAAATGCAAACATCACTTATCCCACCGTCCCAAAAAAACCAAACGCGCTTCATCATTTGTGTCTCTCACGTTCAAATCTCCCCAAACAGTTCACAAGGGCAGGGTTCACTTGTTAATTGTCAGTGAAACTTTACAGTGTCATATATAACAATTTATATCTCTGCAATTTAAGATGCTGTCAGAGCGAGGCTTTCAAACACGCTGAATAACGCAGTCGCACACTCAGAACACATAAGATAATGGCAGGAGCTCTTTGTTTGGTATATTGTCTCCCTGTGCCTGACAGCACAATATTTTACTGAATCCCATAATATCACTCACCGTGACTTGTCATGTTCCGGAAAATTAAGCGGCGTGGCATTCCTTCACATCAATGACCTTAGTGTCACATTCTTAAGCGTGAGTCAAGGTGATGTTTCTGGATCACTGGCAGTGGAGAGGGCTTCTTTTCAAGAGATTATTTCGGGTGTGGACTGACTTAACTGCACACTACAGTACCCCCCCCCCCCCCCCCCCCNATTTCGGGTGTGGACTGACTTAACTGCACACTACAGTACCCCCCCCCCCCCCACCGCTTCATGAAGGGTCTTACTCAGGATGGCCTAGCAGCCCCCGAGTGTGTGTGAAAACAGAAACTTCCATTCTGGGGTAAGCTGCACCATGACCTTACTGGGTTTCTTGCTAACCAGTACACTTTGGGTCACAGGACCATGTGAAGACAGCCCCCCAGGGACAGGCTATCCTCATGACATCCTTGCTATTGACTTGGGCCTAGATCACACTTTTGACTTTTGGACAGGAAGACCTCCGGATTTTGCTGGTGCTCATTGAAAAGACTGGACACATCAAACCCTAGGACAGTTCTTAACTACTGTATCTTTTTTAGACATTCGTGGAAGTGTTAATGTCTTTTTTATTTCCAGCACTTAACATCCCTAATTCCTGCTTTATTTCAAGATGTCTTCACCTTGTTGAACCTAGATACCTCAATTCACTGACATCCAATTTTTAAAATGCATTATTGAAAAATTAAAGTAGCACTAATGTACTGGAAAACTCATAATCTCTGATGAACAAGGAGAGAGCAGACTTAAGGAGATGTCACCCACATGGTGAAGAAGTGATGCAGACTGGTCGTGGGCAGAGCGACGGTGCTCCGTCACCTCCGGGACCCTAGTTACAGAGTCAGCCACATTTTTGCTTACATGTGCACACTCTAGTTCGCTTTATCCATCTACCATCTGAACATTGTCTGCTTCTTTAGTAAGATTGGGATAACCAAACTGTAGGACATTTCCCTATTGGCTCTTTTGTGGAAAGGAACAATCTGGAAAGGTTTTCTCTTTGGAAGACATGATTTATTATTTAATTTATACAGCACAACTGCAGCAAACGAGACGTTTATTCTTGCAGTTTTACTCGCAAAAAGAGATTTCAACGAGAGTGAAACTTCCTACTGTGACCAAGTCCTATTGAAAGCATGGCTCTGGTGAGAGAGGTGAGTGAAATTTCAGCCTGCAAGTTTAGGACGAACTATTGACCCCAGGCTTGGACCGGATGGAGTTTCTCGTTCCTATCAATCCCCAAATCACATGACTGAAAAACTTACGGCCAACTCGTGGAGATGTGTGATCATGAGCCGCGAACAAAACGGTGACTAATGAGCAGTTTGTAACAACGCGTGTTAAGCATTTCACCCGGCTGCTCTCCAACCTTTGGTGTCTTTTTGGTAAAAAGGCATTTAAGATTCTGCTAATTTAATTACTTTTGATGAGCTCTGGCCCCCAGGGGGCAGATTTCTGTTCCAGAGCGAGCTAAGAGGTACCTCCAGGGGAGTCTAACAGCTGGGCGCATACCTGTCTGCTTGTTGGCTTGATGTGTTCAAAAGATCTCCTGCTCTGGGTTGGATGCCACACTGGGGTGACTAAGCTCATTCTTGGAGTGGCACAGGGTGGATCTGAGGTCAAAGCAAGAGCTCACTGAGCTCATCCCCCTGCCCCATTTCTCTGCCGCCTGTAAGCAACAAGACAGGACACCTACGTCACAGCAGAATTAACTGAATCAGGCCGAGCGGTCAGCACAGGCCGGAGAAAAATAGATAGATAATTTTTAAAAAGAGCAGATGGCACTTTTCCATTACCATGATGTAATTTAGATTTTGAATTTGCACCAGGACACAGAAGGGTATGGAAAACGTTTAAACACTTGAGATACAGACTAACCTAATAAGCATGGCAGTAAATACTGACCGATTTGAGTCTCCTGGTGTTGGGAGTTATGTAAAAAAGGCAAATTAATGTCTCTTACTGGCGATCTTTGATCTGGATTACCGCTCTGTGTCTCCAGATCAAACCTGGAAAGTCTGTTAAATGCAGGAACCTGTGAGGTACCATTATTCTAGTTAGAGTCGACTCTAAAATCAGAACATCCATGTTCTCATTATTACACGACATCGTGCGAGCTAGTGGGATCATTTGTGTTAAATATTATACTGGGGAGGAGTAACATGTTGGTAATGAATCATGGTTTCTCTTCATGATACACATTCCCTTGTGATTTTTAATGTGCCAGTAAAACAGAGACAGTTACGAGATGTTTCTGCAGAGTGCCATACCCGTATCAAGTTCCGCAGTGCCTCCCGTCTGTGTCTGAAGTCCCGCCCCACTTATCCAGGAGTCACAGAGAGCTGAAAATGACTCCGAGTCTCAGCCTGCATCTCGGACTTGGGGGGTCTGTCAAGGCAGAGTGCTGCCTGTGTGTGTTTGTTGTATGCCTGGGTGAACAATGTGAGAGAGCTGGCTGGAGACATAAGTCTGAGACATGAGCTGGACTGCTCTGTGAATACCTGCACGTTCACAGGTGCACCGCGGCCAGCATCACGCCGAGCCTTCAGCTCAGATAACTCTCATTATTCCCCGCTTTCACCTCGGGAAACAGACACGCTTTGTGCTCTGCTGGAGATGTTTAATACATCAGGCCAATGCAGGCATTCTTGTTCATTCATAAACTCCCAAAAAGATGGACAACTTGATACAATTTGCAACAGGAGTACAATGGTAAGGTGATATTTTTGGCAAAATAAGAACGGAAAACATTAAAACACTAGACAGAATGTTATTCCAAATTTCAGTTGTGAGTGAACCGGATCTGTTTTTTGTTGTCTGATTTCTGTGATTTAGGGAAACCTTTTAGCACACAGCTGAAAAATGACACCAGTATTTTGGCTTCAGCACTTCAGTATCGATATAATAAACAACACTTGCAAACATAGAATAGTGTGACATTTGTTTTTTCATCGACTGATATCAGCAACGAAAAAACTTCCTTCTGATGCTGAATTTGTATTCTCTACTTGTGAGACCTGTTCTTCATTGTCTCGGTGACTTGGCTTTAGTTGGGATTACAGTGTCTAAAAGTGAACTGAACACTGACTAATAGAGCTGAGCAGATAATATATTATAATCTTTAAAGCTTTTCACATTTATGCATCCAGATGTTGTATGAAAACAATTCTTTTCAAGCACAGGCACATTAGCAGAACCCCAAGCCTGCAACATACGGCACGGCGCAGTCAGGGGGCTGCACCCCTGCTATGTCCTGCACGGTGCCTAGAGAATGGTGGAGTCTTTTCTCATCCAAAGAAGTGTGAATAAAAAAAAAAACCTTTAAAGTCAGTTTACCATTTAAGAATTCTCATGCACTCTAATGAATGCAAGGAATGTCTCTGTGCCCCTGGCCTTGTTTACTTAGTCTTTTATTTACAGCTATTGTAGAGTTTAGAATATATAGCGGAAAGACTGAGCAACTTTACACTCCGCAAAACAGCAGGAATTTAGACATTAAATGATCGGAGACCCTTCGCCAAGAGTCCAAGAACCATATTTCTGGGAGACTAAATTAATGACAGGCTTTCTTGGTATTTGTGCTCAACTTCTAGGATTCGGGGTTCCAGGAGAGAGCTCCAGCCAAACATCCCTTGTGTGCTGCAGGTGATAGTGAGGTCAGAGGAAAATTGAGCAAGAGTGCATTTCTTCTGAGACTTTCTTACCATGAATCAATGGGACAGTCCTTCTCTCTGTGATTAAACTGCTGCCAATATTGGCATGTTATTTGCTTCCCATTTTTTTATTTGGCAACAAGAAAGTTCGAGCCACTGACTGTGTGTGTCTTGGCAGGAGTGGTGGGCCACTGGAGTGGTTGAGCGATGATGTTTTACAGTGATTTCAGATTCCCAGGGAAAGTGCATTGTGGGTAAACGCCGCATGTATACAGTAAATGATTCATTGTGTTTTAGGGTATTCCCTCTGTGACTCTGGTTCAAGAGAGGCCATGGGGTGTGAGCTGTTTCTGGCACAAAAAACACATGAGGCTGACAAGGGAGAGCATAAACCACTGTGGCAAGAAAAACTAAATAAAATATGAAAATGGAAGACTTGCGTAATCTCTCATTTGGAATGCATTAAAATTGTTGGGATTGCTGGAGTCCTCTGTTCTCGGTGCTGGGGTCTGACCCCACATCTGGTTCTTCCTCTCTCGTTCTCCTCCTGCATTGGCCACATCTGGAAAATTAATTACTGGAGAAGGAGATGGAAGAAGTCCCATCCTGCTCACCCCCACCCTCTAACCCCAGCGGTGCCAGCTCTTAAAGACCCAGAAGACAATATGTGAACAGCTGAAACACTAAATCAATGACTTGGAATTGCATCACCACTATGTTGGGAGGAGCCTTGACTTTTCACAGAATTCCTTCAAGAAGCAAGAAGCTGAACAGAGGCCAGAGGGAAGAGGGTAAGGTCCTTCTGGTTTTCTGCTACAGCACTCAGTGTGATGTTGGCTTCCAAAGCCATGTTTGTCCAGAGAGGCGGTGTGACACCCTCGGAGCCAAATGTCAGCAGACACACAGAAGGCGTTTCTTTACTTTCGTGTCTCGTCTCATTTTGCCATCTGAAGCCGCAGTCCAGCATTTAGAGTGCTAAACATTTAGATGTTTATTTACAAAATATGCAAAAAAAAAAAAAGATTCAGAATACAACAGTCCAAATGACTTATACCTTAAAACACTGTCAGGCAGCTGTGTCACTGACATGGTGAGGTTGTTTCTGCTCGGTGTCTCCGGGTCCACATCTCCAGGTGTTACACCCACCACACAGGTCAGCTCCAGCGTGTCCTCTGGCCAAGTTTCACGCTATCGGCAAAGTGCCTCTCATGCTGTCAGAATTGCGTAACACTAAACTTCTGAAAGAAAACCAAAAAGTTGTTGCCCTAGGGAAAAAGGTGCAAAAACTTCAAAGTTCTTGCAAACACAGTATGCAAATGAGATCATCACCATCTCAAATGAAAGTCTTTGACATCTGTAGGCACTTTTGCTTTGCATTAACTATGAACTAAGTCACCTTGGACAAAGAAGAAAAAAGAAAAAAACAAATAAATGATATTTGATCCTCATTAAAATTGTTTGAGTCCTGCGTTTCTGCTCTGGGCTTCCTCAGCACCCCCAGGCGAGCAGCAGACAGGATAATGATGACTGCTCTGAGGCTGATCTTGTTTGTTGGCTTGTAGTAACAGCTCCGTGTTTCCCTGAGAAAAGAGCCTGCAGGATTCATGGAGGCCACTCTTGCCCCCCAGTGTACCCTAAATACATCAGCGAGTTTGGCTCCCTCCCTTCCTTGACATAGCCTGCACTGAGGCAAAGTGTGTTTTTGCTCAGAACACCCTGAATAACTCAAATGTAAAAGTTGGAAAGAGGCCCCCCGCGGCCACTCCCCACCACTCGAAGGCCAGAGGGCAGGAAGAGCCTTGCCCCACGCAGAGGACAGGCTGTGCTCACACCCAGATCCCAGCAGGAGCAGTGTGAGGAGGGGACCATTGTGTGTAAACACTGCACATAGGGGCAGTGCAGGGACTCCAGGCGCACGGTGCTGGTGTGATCAAGGGCTGCCATCCTAATGTCCAAAATATAAACAAACATTTTTGATATGACCAGAAGCCAAAACAAGGTGATTACATGTTTCTGTTTGTACCCTTTAAAACTGGCTGAGGATGGGAGGTATAACTAGGCGAACCGTCATTGCAACATCTATCTCTATGCACGTTTAAAGGCCTCCAACAAGACTTCAAAAAAAAAAAAGACTCGATCTATAGCAATATGACTGATGCTTTATTGGTATTTACCTGAGGAAAGGTACTCAGCTCAACAAGACCGTGCACTTTCCACAATTTTATTCAACTTGAAACACGTATAGTGGTGCATCTCAGCTGAAAGGTTATTTAACAATATTTCACTGTCAGTAACACAGGACTCATATTCACAGTATTAACAGTGCAAATAAAAAAAAGTACAAAAGCAAAAATTATACATACAACACTGTTATCCAGTGTGGGTTCAGACAATCATCATGGTGTTCATGAGTCATCGACAGTCTATTTCACACTTGTAGCTGTTTCTGCTGCCTGTCATCGGAGTTTGGAGAACTATACAGTCCAAATGGCAGGAAAGCCAGTTAAAGTATGGTACACGTTACATATTCATTTGTGGTGGCCTTCAAAAATTACAGCATGCAAAGGCCCAACAGCGATTCCATAAAACTGAAATAATAAATGAAAACAACAGAGATGAATGAAGGAAAAAAATGCTCAGAAGAACATGTGCTACTAAAACTAGTGATAACATTTCACTCTGCTGCTTTTGGGGCTCAAATAAGCAGAGTACAGAGAGGAAGAGGCAATGCAGTCATGTCAACAGTCTGGGTTGAGGATGTTGTCCTGGCAATCGACTGTCACCAGTGTGCCCAACCCTGCTTCATCTCATCCAACAGGCTCATCCTTTAGACCCTGGAGGTGAGTGTGGTGGAAGTCTGACAGCATTGAAAGAGAAAAAAGCCATTTGCTTCCATGCCTTCAATCCAGTGGCTGCATGATGCTGTAAGAATGGGCCAAGAGGCTTCATCTTTTCAATGTCCCTTTCTGGATCTCCTTGAACTACTGTTCCTTGGGTTTTTAGTCACCAGTGAGACATTGCAGTTGCTCAGTGTGACCTTTCTCCTTGGCTCCCTGATTTTGGAGAACTGACATCCAGTGCTTTTGGATTATGATACCCACTGGATCAGCTTCCTGAAAACCAGTTTCCGACTTTCGTCTTTGCTGACTCCAGTTCTGCATCAACTAAATGAACTGATCTTCTTTGTTTTCGACATGCCCCACACAGGGGCTTTGTGAAACACTATAATGCTCACAAGGGATGGGCACCCACTGGTAAATCATAGCATTATTTTTCTCCCATTCTACAGCTTGGGAGTTTTCTGTTTTCCTCTCCTCAGTTACCTAATGGCTTGCGTGTAATGTTCACAAACAGTCCTCTTTGTCTGCTGATGTTCTATCCTCATTCCTGTATCACTTGTGCTCAACTGCTCACTGCTTTGCTGCATCACTCTGTTGTGAAGAGCATTTTATAAAAATAAAGTGAACTGAATAATCATTTTACATGAAAGGGAACAAGTAGCAAGGGACAATATAATATACTCAGGGTCAGAGGAGATAAAAGAATACAAACTTCAGTATTTCTAGGAATGTTCTTTGCGGGGGGGATGGTCAGGCCAAGTCTTGGAAACTGATTTTACATTCTTGCCTTGGGAATCAAACCGGAGACCGTTGTAGACATTTCTTTGGTTGAAGTGGTGGGAAACAGACATTCTGGCATCACTTTCGGTTAAAGTATTGACATTTGACAACACCCAATACATTCATGCTGTACTGTAGTTTTTTTCTACATGCACATTAATTTCTTTGTTCGCAGATTAAAAAAAAATATTAGTGTCGATACAAACATGTCCAGAAAATTCATTCCATAATGTTTTTTTCTTTTTAATTTCATTCCAGTGAAACAGCCAGTGAATGAAAGCAAGGAAGGTGACCTGACAGTTGTGGGAACAACAGCAAATAGTTCAGCAAGGAGTTAAAGGAGGTGTTCGCTGCAGCTGCCCTGCTTTTTTCCACTGTCCACATTTGTCCCAGAAAGGTACATGGTGACTTGGCCACCTGTGCAGTTGAATAGTAGCATCTACAGTATTTGGTTGTTAACCACCGGGCTATTCGACGGCAAGAATTCTTGCTTAAAGTTAAACGATGTCTCCATCGGGGCCCCCTGCAAAAAAACAACAACATTAGCTTTTTGGTTACTCTCGGTAAGTGCAGCAAGCAGATTTTCAGAACGTGTCTGCTAATATAATGCAACATAATACCACTAACAGGTATAGTTTCTGGCCATATAAAAAGACACAGCTATTAGCAGTACAGCACTTTCTTGAAGATTCTCAAAAATTTAACTCCCATTCTAAAGAACTGTACAGAAGTCCAGACAGACGTACACTACACACAACATGTCTAAACTGTGTGCCAAACAGGGAAGGAATCACTGTTGCAGACAAAAATGGCACCAGGCCACGTCTCAGTTCTCACCCTGAAGAGTGGAGTGATTTAACAGTGAACGGGACAGGGAAGTTATGTGAGTCAACTTGCACAAATCAATCTCGAGTGAGTAAGTGGCAGTAAACTAATAAATATCTCTGGTCACAACCGGCAAAAAGCTACCAGATGTGTCAAAGTCATACATCCCTTTCAGGCACCTTCTGTTAGGAGCTCCTGCACCAGTCTCTGTTGAAGCTCCACGTAAGGAGCTTCAGAAAGACCAGAAAGACCAACCCCTGACTCAAGTTCATCTACCATCAGTAGGACGTGGCCACATGCAGTCAGTTGTCAATTTTCTGTCTCTTTGGCTTCCTTTTCCTTGGCTACTGCTTAAGGGCAACAGAGAGGGTCTCATTGATTTTCATCTGCAATCCCCCTCACACACAAGGACAAAGGACTGTGACATAGCGCCATGCAACCCAAAGATATGACATTAACAAAATGGCTGTGCTCTTCAAGTGAAAGACTCAAATGGTGGCATATGCCCAAGCAAGTACGAATAGTCTTGAGTTACGATCTCAGCTGAGTTTAGCTAGTAAACCTTTATCTCTGACAGACACAGCAACAATCGATAACTGTCAAGTAGCTATGCGGTGCGTTCACATTCCTTTCCAAGTGCCATGCAAGGAAAGTGCATTGTAACTCATACAGAACTTTGGACCAATCAAGCAGTCTTAGGTTTTTGTGAGACTCATTCCACAAGGCGGTGAGATGTATAGGGAAATCTCCTTCATCTTGGCGCACACGATTGGGGGATTTGTGGCAGACCTACGTAATGCACGCTCTCCACATGAGCGACTTTCAAAACTTGTCAGTGAACCACAGATGAATGTAGATGACAGGATAGAAAAAAGTGTGGCAAAGTTCTTCTGTGTGAGTTTCTACTTTCTACTTTTTGGTTCTCTGTGCTCCCGGCAAAAACAACACATACAGTCACACACTCACAGTGTCTCGATGGAGCAGGCCTCAGCATGGGTGGCTGTTCCTTAATGTTGAAGCTATTGCGTGAACAAGAACCACTCAGCTATGAATAGGAGGTTACGGTAGTTATGACTGTTCTGGTATGTAACCCAGGGCCACAGTGTCATTCTGACGCTTGCAGCTGCTGTCACTGACACCAAGTCACAGGTCACTAGCTAAGCATGACCATCAGCTTACTTAAAAACCAGGAATATTTTCAACGTTATAGTTTTTTTTCTTAGCACTGGCTTCCATTCAAGCTCATGTAACAAGATAACAATGTAGAGTTATGCAGATGGCTACTTGCTAAAGCCTTGAAGATAAACAATGTCTTTGAAAAAATATTGTGAGTACCATAACTATAAAATCAACCTGCTACATTTGGTTCACAGTGTCCTTTCCACTATTCTACCTGCTGGTTATAATCTGGTTCCTGCAGTATCATACCAGACATATTTTCTGAAGGGAATACAGGTTAAACATGCTCCAGTAGTACCTGGCTGTTCTGCAGAATCCCGTTGAAGGTGTGATTGTTGAGGGGGAGCATGGAGTTGTGTGCCCTGGCCATCTGTGATTGGGCTATTCTGGGATCGCCACGCTTCACCCCAAAGACCCTGTGGATGCAGAGAATTTTGAGGTAGCTCTGCTTGAAGTTGTCAGACAGAAAACCATATAGCACTGGGTTGGCACAGCTGTTGACGTAGGTCAGGCTGACGGTGAAGAAGTAGAGCCCAATCGTGAAGCTGTTCTCTGGCAGGATGACGATCAGGTTGACGATGTTGGAGATGTAGAAGGGCAACCAGCAGAACATGAACACAAGCACCATGGCCACCACCAAGCGTGTTACTTTACGCTCTGTCTTGCGTCGGTTTGTAAGGCCGGCACGTGCTCCAGCTGACTTCACCTTGACAATGATGAGCAGGTAGCACAGGCAGATGATCAGCAAAGGGCCAAAGAAGCCCAAGATCGACGTGTACAAGATGAAGGCCATTGACCACACGTTGAACGGCTCTGGCCAGCTTATGTTGCATGTGTTGAAGTCTTCCTGGACTTTGGAAAAGATAATGACAGGCAACACCACTAGGATCGACAGCACCCAGACCATGCCATTGATAAACTTAGCCACCTGTGGCCTCCGCCAGTTGGCACTTTGGATTGGGTGCACCACAGCCAGGTAGCGGTCGATGCTCATCATGGTTAAGCAGAAGATGCTGGTGAACTGATTGATGGAATCTGTTGTCATCACCACCTGGCACAGGAAAGAGCCAAAAGGCCAATAGGAGAGCATGTTCTGGACAGTGAGGAACGGCAGTCCCACGATGTATAGCTCATCAGCCACTGAAAGGTTTAAGATGTAAATGTTGGTGACGGTCTTCATCTTGGCATAGCGCAGGACTACGTATATGGATAGTGTGTTTCCTATCAGTCCGATAACAAACACAGTCAGGGAAATCATTGCCATCACAATGGTGCTTGCACTCTGTAAGCTCATGACATTCGTGGGTTTGCCGAAGATAGTATTGTTTTGCGAAATGTTTCCAAAGGAGACATTGGAGTTGTTGAATCCACCAGAAAAAGGAGGGTGGTCCATGGGCTCCATTGGTCTATAGGTCATGGGTGTGAGACAAGCAACAGGGGTCGTGTACCTTTAGGTCTCAGCAGGTGACAATAAACACACCTGCAAGCAGAGGAAAGAGGGAAATAAGCCTTCAAATGCCACACTATGTTATAACAGTGAAGTTCTGAAGAAGAATTTGCATTTCAAAACACTACACTGCGTATAAAATAAAAATGCATCAAAAGCTGTCACAAAAATGTACACTGCGCAAAATATTTTGATACATTCTCCTGTGCTCTGCAAATGTACATGATAACTGTAATCTCCTTATAAGACATAATGCTTTTAAAATGATTACATAGAATGGACTCCTCTTTGTTATGAAAAAATGGAAGATATATCCTGTCTGGATGCGTGTTCGCCAAAAACAGTAGGTGTATTTCTATAAACATCTGCAGATTCCACAAATGGAGCAGAACAGAAAAATCTGCATATATACAGTATAGTTTGTTGTTCCATCAGAACATGTTATGAACAACATGCTAGTTTCTTCACATATGTAACATACAAATCTAGTGCAAGTTGCTATGAACATTTAAATAACGATAAGTGATGGGACTGAAGAAAGTTTTGACCATTCAGTTTTTGGAAAAGACTTATTTTGCTTTTGGTTCTTTTTTTGTGACCTGGGTAGGAAATGCTATTTAATGCTGGACCAGATTTTTGGTCACCAGCACATGCACAGCTACATCATTTGATAGCTGACTATGTGTTTTTTGAAATCCACTCTGAGCCCACTTGAGTCGTTTACAGTAGGAGGACCCAAAATAGAACCACACAGAAACGTGAGCTCACATTCCAGACATGAGATCCGAATGGCAATTCTGGTTCGTTTTCATTCTTGTTCTCTCAGATTTCTTCATATCTAGGGCAGATTTAAAACGTCTTAAAGTTTAATTTATTTTTTGACTTCTTCAGATCAGAGATCATAACGTAGCTCATCATCATTGGGACAACTTTTTTTTTGCCACCTGAAAATATAAAGTTGAGACCAGTGTTTAGTTCACTGGCCCAGCTAGCTGGGAACTGTACATGAACAAAAACCCACATGCAACGTGTACCAAATTAGCTCCAGAACCAAATGTCCATCAACTAAGGGAAAGGCCCCAAAACCAGGTTAAGCCACCTGCCCAAACTCACTCGCACCACTGAACCGATTTCCACCGGGCCATTGTTACCTGTCCTGTGCTCTCACCCTAACTCTCAGCAGCGCGTTGCCCAGAGCACCACGGGCTTCCAGTGGCAGCATATTTGGCTTCAGCTGGAATTGTCAGCAAGAGCCAAGTTCCTCGTAGTATTAGAAATATCTCTAGGTACCTCACTGTGGGGCCAGTGAACCACAACATCATGCTGTCAACTTAAGATTAACCATTTTCCTGGTAAAATGTCCATTCATTAAACTGTGGCTAAATATCTGATATTTAAAATCATTTAGAAGATAAGTGTAGCGAGAATGAGACACATCTAAAAAATAACTGTCTTTACGCTATAAAAATGCAATAATCTTATCCAGCTCCTTAAAGCGTGCTAAACAGTGGCGGCAATTGTGCGGTTAACAGAAGTTAATATTGGACATCTACAATTCGGGACAGAAAAATAATTTGACCTTCGGTCGAGGGGGGTTCCAGTCAATTAAAGCGAGTCAGCAGATGCAGCTTTCTTCTCCTGTTGCACAAATACTCATGATGGGGTTAACAGTCAGTGAACCAGGACTCAAAACACAGGGCTTGACGCCAACACCTTTATTGTGAGTAGAAAAACTTAAGAGGGACATTTAAACAATAAACAAAGGGAAATTAATAATGCGAATCCAGACTGGCACCGCATCACGATCACAACCAGGTGGGAAAGGGAGAGATGGGTCTCCCAAATCTTTGTCCCTCCTGCAATATTTGTGTACAACTGTTGTTAACTATCATACTACTTTTGTTATTTTGTTTGTGTTCACTCTTGTACGTCACAAGCTGTTACACCACTCGACTGCCATTATCGCTAGGGCTGCGTTGTAAAAATTCAAAAAGCTTCCCAGGTAACAAAGATTCACATTTTGCGTATTGCTGTTTGTTCGATAATTCAGTTAACATCCGTGGTTTAACATCTACAACCTAACAGGACTGCAACAGTATGACTGTTATTTTTCCCCAGCTGAAGGCAGCAGCTTGAAAGAAACATACAGCTGAACAGAATGTTGGAGCAAAGTTCACCACAGACCTCCATGATCAATAACCTAAAGTAATCCCAGATTTCTGTGCACTGGTGTTACAGTTTTGCACTGTTTGAAAGCCCAGTAGATCCAACTAAATAAACGCAACTAATTTTGGCCTTCTTTGATGTAATAATTTTAGTGACGCTGAATAAAAAAGGGTAAATATGAATCGCCACTATTATTTAGCTAACGCCTTTATCCAGTGTGACTTACAGTGTCAAATAAACAAAATTTTCACTGATTCAGCCATTTAGACAGCAGGTTATTCCTACTGCGTCAGTTAAAGGAAAGCGTGCTGATCGAGGGTTTCAAACCTAAAACTTGCGCGCAGTTGTGAGGAAAGAGTTCAAACCCCAGCACCACCTGCTGCCCTTAAAGCATACTGCTGTCATTTATTTTGCAAAAAATGGCACGAGGCAAGGATGTTTCCCACTTTGGGTGGCGAGAGAGGTGGCAGACGAGCGGGGTCTTCTCCCATCATGACATCACCACACACGAGCCCTGGTTCGGGTTCGAGAAAAACAGGCTTTGTGGCTGGAACCTCCTCTCTGCAAGCCCAACTGGCAACCCATGTGGAATACGTAAACTGTGTATGTTCCCATGAAGTGCTGCCTGTGTTTCTCTGAAGGCATGCGAGTCATGCAGGTCCCTCAGCTCGAAAGGAGACATTCCCCCCTGATGGACACCAGTTCAAGCACATATTTCACTGAGATGACAGGCCACCGTAAAACCGGTTCTGTGGGTTGTGAACACATTTACTGTGCCATTTATTGCTCCTAAGCATAAACGTGTGAGAAAGAGTGCCTTTGGCGGAGGGAATGATGGCTTGCAGCTGCCGAACTTACTTTTATCTGGACTAAACAGGAGGCCAGAAAACAGCTTCCTTAACATTGCACAGCTAACAAAAAGTCACTCAAAGAAAACTAGAATTTAAATGAGTTATTTGAGGTCTGTCTAAATAAAAAAAGTTATATAATAACCTAAATAAAAAAATACTGTATAACCTCTATACAGCAAAAGCCAGTGTTAGCAGTAAAAATGCCACTAAAAATTGTACTACTTTTATATTTGAGTGACTCCTAGATGAGCAACTTTACAACGATGTACCTGTTTGTTCTTGCACCAGATAAGTACCCTGATGCAGGGTCCTACAGCGCCTGCGGGATTCGACCCTGCAACCTTCGGCGTAAATGTAGCACTGCGGGTGTATAAAAAAGTTTGAGGAACGTAAACGACTGTCTGAAAAACAACCTGAAAACCTGTCACAAGTTGGGAGTTCTGTTCCAGAGAAGTCTGTCTGAAAGGAAGGTCTCACCTTCAGGCGATCAAACGCTGTCCATGGTACCCGGACAGCACGCCAGCCCCCGCGTCTCTCCAGAGGGTCTGCGGGGATCGGGGAAGGTGGTCTGTCACGTGCTGTGACCCTCAGGTGGTGTGTCAGTCAACACTCCGCTGGGGTTCCCTCTCAAGCCCGCGCAGCCCAGGGACTGGGACTCATTTATAGCGCCTCCTTCTTCTCCTTACGCCGCCTCACAATCCGCAGCTGGTTCCGAGGGACGCAGATCCAGATGTTTTTTCAAACGGCGCAAAACGTGCATTTTACTTTTCTTTAAACCAGATTAACGGGAGCGGTGGGCGAAGTGCTCGTGCGGGGCCGAGCGGGGCCGACAGGGGCGGGCTGGATGGTCCGCCCGCTGGCCGCTATTTAAAGCTCTGCGCCAGTGACCGGGACACCCCGCGCGCACGTCACCGCGTCTCCGTGCGGGTTTCGCCCCATTAGCACCGCCAAACTGACCGGCCGCTCCGCCCAAGCGAAGCACCTTTAACCACTTTCTATCCACCTCATTCCCGAGTTTCCTGCAAATAGCATAGGGTTAAATCTCCACTTGGTTTATTTTTCGCTTAAATATTCCACGCTGAATATTTATGATTATAGTGCGTTAGACATGTTTCAGTATTGAATCTGTATAAGCAGAAAAAAACAGGATCGTAGCTTTAAAATACTGAAATAATTTGACTTTTAGAAAAAGGTATTTATAATTGAGTCATGCACACTCTAGCACTTTAGTAGCATTCATTCAAAAACACTTCAATGTAAACGTGAGAAAATGGTATGTGTGATAAAGTATCAGACACGCTTGTTCATTTTCCTCAATTTCCCCAAAAAGAAAGATTTTTTTATAAATCTGCAATTAATATTTAAGTGATTTGTTTTTCCACATAGAAGGAAGAAACCCCGCTAGGTAACATTTGAGCTGTTTAGCTATTTGGATCCGTTTTAAAAATTCTTAAAATAAGAGGCTCGTTATGCCGCGGCAAAACAGTAGCTCACTGTCTCCCACTAGCGGCCGGAGACGGAACATGACTGGAATTGCGCTTCTCCTGCGCGCGGAGAGGGTGAGATGTGCGGGTGGGTGGCAGACAAGGAGAGAAACACGTTCACACTTTTGACACAAAATTTAATGAGTGAGGATGGTTCCAAAATAATGCCATGAATACTTATTAATCAATAAACACTTCTAAAAAGTGCAGTAGACAAAAAAAACCTCAATCAGATCAATATTTGGTGGGACCACCCTTTGCCTTTGAAACAGCATCAGTTCTCTTATGCAAACTTGCATGCGGTTTAAGGTAGAGGTTGGTAGGTTCTTCCAAACATTTTGAGGAACCGGCCACAGTTCTTCTGCACACTTTGACTGTCTCTGCATGTCCTCCCAGACTGACTTGATCATGTTGAGATCGGGGCTCTGTGGGGACCAGACCATCTGTTGTAGGATTCCTTCTTTTTGCTCAACATAGTTGTGTATGACTGAGATTGGGTGTTTGAGGTCATTCTCAGGCTGCAGAATAAATTTGGGACCAATAAAGAGAAACCTCCCCAATGGTAGATAAGAATCTACCTGTACTTCTCAACAGACATTCAAGTTACATGCCTAAGACTTTTGCACAGTACTGTATATTCCAAAGTGGGGGGAATTACTCAAAAATTATGCAGTCATGTAAAGAGGCTCAGTAACCTACAGCACCATCCTTCTTCAGTGTCCTTTGANCACAGTACTGTATATTCCAAAGTGGGGGGAATTACTCAAAAATTATGCAGTCATGTAAAGAGGCTCAGTAACCTACAGCACCATCCTTCTTCAGTGTCCTTTGATGCACCACCATCCACAGCTACACACACCCATTATGTTCAGACTAGATCGGTGAATAAGCTATTTCTAATAAAATCTAACAGCAGAACTCAATGGACCATGAAGGAATTGGGTGTACAGTGAAACCTGAATTAGCACTTTAGATGACGTGTTCTTGGCAAATGTAGCTTTTAATGAAACTATAAGGTGCCATTGATGAAGTATATTAGCGTATACTTAATCTATAGCATCCACAACGTAATGCAAAATATATTAGTTAAACTTTGGAATTAATGCAAAAACAACAAAAACATTATTAGTATTTGAAAGAGAATGAAAAAATTTACAAAGTAGTTTTGAAATATATTTGACTTTTTTTAAAAAAATATGGTGAATTGCAATGGAAATTCCTCAAAGAGCTAAAATAATTGAATGGTGTCAGAAAACAGGGCAATAGGAGGTAACACTTATGCAGAACATTGGAGAATGAGAGCTCAATAGGAGAGTCATTTAGAAGAAATACTGATCAATATGAGTAGCTGATGTAAAGGAGATAATGTACATATTGTGAGTTTGGAAGGTGGAAGGATGGTGTTGTACGCTTATTTCGCTCTAAGATGTCTGAAAAGGAACTTGAATCATGGACTACGGCTATATCACATGTTAAACTTGACGTGCAGTGACTAGCTACTGACAGGGCCTCTTGTTTTTATCTTGTTTTCACCCATGCTACCTGGGTCCAGGTGCAAACCTTGTTGACTAAAAATAGAGGGGGACTCGCTCAGTGAGTGATCTTTGTTTTTGTTTAGTTCCATTGCTTATAAAGCTTTATGAGTCCCATCAAGCGAATCACCAATTCCAAGGAATTAAGTGCATGGTGTGTTTACAATAAACAAACAGCAGCAACAGCAGTTCTTATAGCAAGGCTGCCAAACACTGGATGGTAGAAAAATGTCACTGTTTTCATGGTTCTGTCAAGCAACAGATCACTGTCAAATAACAATGGAAACAACAGAAAGAACATTTTCACCCTGGTTCACGGTCCGTTGAAAACACAAAGTACAAAGTCGTTTCTTGCTAGTAAAACAGCTGAAAAATATGGGCATTGTTTATTATTTATATAAACACTTCAACATATTCCCAGTAACTTAACAGACGACAAGAAAGTACTCATCCTGCTGTCATATTTTTTTTTCCAGAACACTTTGAATAATAACCTAACAATCCAATAACCCTACTGGAGCAAAGTGGAATTCCTTTTAGAAAATGTTGTTGATATTTTAAAAATAATGCTACTAATACAGTGTAAAAAGTGGTGGTTTAAATGTTTGATACTTTCTTTCAGAGTTCAGTATCTATATCACCGAATCTCTTTTTATGTGTCTGTCTTTTGTTTGTCTGTCTTGTCTGTTCTTTGTGCACTGCTTTGTTTTTCAAGCCACTGACTTGACATCTGGCACACAGGTACTTTTTGCTCTGAGTTTTTTGCTCAGTTGAGCTCACTGAATGTAAAAAAAGCTACTTACTGTTTTGAAAGTTTAAAACTCGGTCTATAACAAAGCTTGGAGAAGCAGGAGAAGGCATGTCACATGCAGCATATAATGCTTAAATACACACACACACACACACAGACGCACACACGCACACACGTACACACGCATGCACACACACTCGTAAATGCTAGTAAAATTCTGTATAAAAACAAGTAATATGTCGAATGTCAGTTAGTTGATCCCTTAGGCAGTACATTGAAAATGAAATGCTTACTGGGTAGGAAGCACAAAAGTTCATCGCTATAGCCATCTGTGGCTCTGCGAACTTGGTGTAGTCAGTAATTCAGTACTTAAAAGTAATAATTAATGGCAGATAAATATAAATATTTGATAAATATTTCTAACAAGCTTGTTCTTTGTATGCTATTATTGAAGAATAGCACGATGGTAGTACAGGGGAAACTGACATACGTTGAGATGGGACCTGAAATGTCAGTTTAGATGTAGCTTGATGGTCAAGATGCGGCATTTGTCGAAAGGTAATATGGAAATAAGAGACACAACTTTACTGTGTTTCCAGGATATGCAATGTCACTGTGACCCCAAGGACAGAATTTAACAGACTGCCAACTCAGATCTCTGTGGGAGTATTATTAGATTAGTCAGTCTATGGTTGTCTATTAGCTATAAAATGCTCCCAACAGGACAAATCATAATCTTCAGTCACTATCTTGAATCACAAGGTGCCTGTGACAAACATCTTTAAATCCACGTTTTTTGTGTTGCTTCTACTATACATGCCCAGTGCCAAAGACCAGGGGAGACTGGTACTGTAATCGAACAAAGCAAGCTTAAGGGCCCAAGGACTGCAGTAACAGCATCAATATTACTTCTTTCTTAATTTTCAGCTTTAAATACGTGCACAGGTAACTACAGTTTCAAACTTGTTCAGTGAAAAAATATAAATCAGGTGCTAAAACTAGAGAAAACGAATTTGTACATGAAAAGGGGGGTGGCACAGCAGGTAGTGCTAATGCCTCAGTATTCATAGCTGGTTGGTTTAGACAAGGGTTCAAATACAACTGTCTGTAGAGAATCTGCATGTTGTCCCATTTGCATTCTTGCTGATTTCCCCCCACTGCCCAAAGACATGTGTTTCAGATGAATCGGTGACTATTTATCCATGATGTTAAGCGGGACTGAATGTGTAAGGTTGCGCTGAGATGGAAACTGCTTCAGTCTCCTGAAAAACTTCTCCTTTTAGCAGGACGATGACACCTCACTCATGGGCTAAGCAACACTGGAATGTCCCCCAGTGACCCAGTCACTGTTCTGTTGTCAGTCCTGAACTACCTGAAAGAAATTATCCTAGACGAATGTGCAGAAAAACACTCTTTAACAGCGTGAAAAACAGGAACATACTTACCGGGAAGCACACTTATTTCAGCAAAAGACGGCAAAATCCATAGGGGGTATACCTATGCAAACCGTGCATTTTTCTCAATACAAAAATATCACATTAAAAAAAAATAATAATTTTGAGTCTCGGTGTTTTCGAATAAAGTATAACGGCTATGAAATAGTGTACCATTTGTGATTCAGTAAAATTGCTCGAGGGTCTGAATACTTTTTGCATGGTGGACACACGCATATAGAACTGCAGTCATCCAATCTGACAGAGCTTGAGAGGTTCTGCAGAGAAGAATCCAGGTATGCCAAGTTTGTAGCATCCTACCCAAGAAGACTTGAGGCTGTGATCATTGCCAAGGGTGCTTCAACAAAGCACTGAATAAAGAGTCTCAATACTTACGTAGATGTAATACTTTTTTTATTTTGAACACATTTTTTAAAAAAATTGTAGAAACCCTTCTTTGTGTTTTTGATTATAGTGTATTTTGTGCAGATTTAAAAAAAATTAATTTAGAGTTTTTTTTAGCGTATCCAAAATGTGGAAAAAGTGAAATAGTCTCATTGCTTTCTGAACGTACTGTATATATCACTAACAGTATTTTAGTAATTGAGGAAATTGGTTTGAGAGGGTTGGGAACACATTATTGCTTTTACCTTTTACCTTTTAAAATAATGCAAAATATGCTTCTTCTCATTGAAAATTCCTTATCGTTTGCAGGAATGGATTAGATTTGGATAAAGAGGGAAAACTGTATATACACAACTGTATGTTTTAAACAGTGATCATAATGATTTCTAGCATTCATCAGTTTTAATGATTTAAATTGTTTTAAGTTCAGTATGAATTTGTTATATTGAAGCTCAAAGAAAGGGAAGACTTTCAACATTGTTATAACTACTTTCATTTTATCAGATAATTTATTTATGTTAAACACAACTGAAAGCGTGTCTTCTGCTAATTCACTGTTTATTGTTTTAATTGTACAATAAAATGAATTAACAGTTAAATTGTAATAACTTTGCATACAGAGGAGTTCTCTTGGATTAAAGCAGGACTCAGAACTGCTGTTTTGACTGGTTTGTACCAGCAGATCCTCTAGGTGGCTTCCTTGTATAAACCTTATTTTAGCATAGAAACCAAACACTCTTGAAACATAGTATTGTTGTATTTGTAGTCAAGTTTTTCTAAGACCTTTTACTGATAATATAAAGTAATAAGATAGCTTATACATTGTTTTTAATGGTATTTTTTATTTTATATAGTTTGTCAATCTCAAAAACACAATCTTACCATCCTTTTTTTGTTTATTACTAGAACCACTGTGTGGAGAGTGATTCGTTTCAGTAGTTACACAGAACGCTTAACATAGGGTGTTCTCTGAAATTTTCTTCCAAGCAGGTTGCTGTTTCCCAGCTTACTGTAATAAAATGAATAGAAAGACAAATAAAGGCTATTTTCACACAGTCTTTTTATATTCACACATTTTCCCTTACTGTTTTATTTATGGTTACAGATGAGGCTGCTGTTACCACATCCTGCAACAACAGATGTGCTACTATGGTGAAAGGGATTAAAAAGTAAAGATTTATGTGACTTGTCTTTCAGCTTGACAAGGAAAGGTCTAGGGAGTGGTAAGTGGACGGATATGGGATTATCCAGTGTGGGAAAAGAATATGTGAGAAGGTTGTGGGTTTCTTCAAGTCTGCGGCTGGAATAGAGCACTTTGCTCAGAAGAAGAAAACGCACCTTAAGGTTTTGCTCCCGTGTGCTGCATTCAAAGTGTGATAACCGAGGGACAAAAGCGGGATCTTGAGCGAGTGACGGAGAGCGGCTTTTTGAGTTAATGATCTACTCGATGGTGTCATTTTGTGCCAGTGGGGCCCCAGATTGCGCTGAGGTGTGGCTGTACCTTAGACGGAGCTACCAGGTACAATCGGCATACTGTACATTAACCTCCTGTCAGAGCGATGGCTTATTTCTGCACTACAGTTGGGATGTTTCTCTTCTATACCCCCGGCAATGATGTTGGGACATTGCCTTCCTTTACTGCCTTGCTTTAGTGGTGAGCTTTGACAGTCACCACAGCAACAAGGACACTGGTTCACTTCCCCAGTAGTTTAATATAAACAGTATACATTATTCAAAGATGGATGCTTCTAAAAAAAGAAGCCTAAATTATATTATTAACTTTGTCCAAGGCAGATCTGTTAGTTGATCTTCCCTTCCTTTTGCTGAGTTTTTTTTTTCACGCCATTTAATACTTTTCAGGATTTCAATGTATACATGTACATTCAAGATCTTGGCTTCTTACTGTTCCATTACGCCAGTTTCAGGGTGCATGGATTTTATTGCTTATTATGTGGTTTATTGCTTATCATGCTATTTAATGTTCTTTTAGGAATCCTTTTTTATATTACTTTTATCTCTGCCCATCTCGTGACACATTACACAGAGATAAGGCAGAATACACCCCACCTTTTATCTAAGGCTGGGCAATTCAGTTCTCTTTGCACATACCTAATAAACCATGCCAAAGCAGGCAGAAGAGTCAGATGACCTCAAATTTTCATTGTTACATCTTTCTGAGTTGCAACAATTAGGTACCCCCCTTCTCAGCCTTTTTTTTTTACCAGATGCAAACTATGAGGAACAAAGAATATCGACATCATGCAGGACAGTCTTTCTATTACTATGACGACAAAGCAACTCAACCTTTTGTTCTCCTCCCACTCACTTTAATTCCCTTCCTGTCAGCTCCATCAACTTCCCTTTTTATAACATTCCAAAAAACATGCTAGGATTTAGACAAGGTCCTTTATTATTCAAAACTGTTAAAAAGAAATGCCAATGGGTATTTCAGACATCGCTGTTAGGATAACATATGTTAAAAGGACAAAAAATATTAGCACAAAGACTTTCGGTTGGATACCACGTTTAGAGCTTATGTACAGTTAGGTAACTGTCCCTCAAATACCATCACGAGCAATCTAAAACAATAATATAAAACACAATTTGCAACATAGTTATACCGCTTCTCCACAAACTAGACATGTAAAGGCTGTTTTAATACAACATTTTTATGAATACATTCGAAAATACATTTTCCTCAGTGGTGGGGTGCTGCTGACATGCTGCACGAGGGGTGGACGTTGATGAGACCTATGCTGGAGAAATGAAGAACACCAGGCGTACAGAGTAAACTGTGTCCACGATGTAGACGATGAGGTTCACATAACTCATAAAGGTCACCACCACCAAACTGTCCCAGCTACAGTGGTTGCAGGGATTTGGACGGGGATGATTCTTGAAGCTGTAGAGGGGCCAGATGATCGCTGTTGTCAAGTACATTAGAACAGCTAAGATGTTGTAGCCTGTCAGAACCTTGTCAAAAGAGAAGGGGAACAGTGCAAGGAGGCGGCAGATGGTGCAGAGGATTATGATGAGGGCAAAAATGAAGCAGAGGGAGTAGACCGCCACGCACCACTGCAGGCCTGGATAAAGAGAGTATTGATTGGGATCCAGGGAGATGAAAATGATGCAGGCCACAAAGGCCTCCAGCACCTTGAGCAGGCCAGGCACAGTGGACAAGAAACCGCTGATCTCTCCAGGCCGGGCCCGTGTCAGACCCACCTCCACGGCATACATGATGAAGCACAGGCAAGACATGACTGTGGCGGCAATCTCCTTGGAGCCCTTAGGGTAGGTGAAAAAAGTTGGATAGATGATGGAGGCCGCCAGTACCATCAGAGTGGCTAGCATGGCAAAGGCAGTGGTGAAGTCATCCCAGGAAATCGGCACCTTTGTGTGCAGGGTAGTGAACTCTAGGATGAGGATGAGGAGGGTCACGACGAAGCAGAAACACCAGGTGAACATACTCCATGCCCAGTATGATGAGGAGCTGTGGCCAGCTGATGCTACCAGGCTAAAGGAGATGCAGGATAGGACCACTTCCAGGATCCGCACAATGCCCACCGGCACTGTCAAAGACCGTACGTCCAACGTAACCATGGTGACCTTCTCCTGTTGCACTCTTACAAGTTCTCTGTTCACTGACGGCTTCCTTGTTGATAAAGTCTCTCCGTCTTTTCACCCGTCTTTTCTTTCTCTGTAAATACAGCAACTCCTCTTACCTTGCCCAGAGTCTTCGTAAGTCTCAATGTGCACCTTTTACACTTGTTTGAGAAAGTTCTACACAGGTTCTTCCTGGATGTCCAGCAAATCAGTTACTCAGAAGCAGGGCCACTCCGAGAGCAGCACGAGAACTTCGGGAAGGCAGAACTGGTCTGCTTTCTGCTTTACCTTCCTCAAAATAAAAACTAGCAGGTGTGCACACTGTGTCAAGCGACTGTGTGTGGGCGTGGATGTGTCAGGTTGGCTTTCGAAACCTCATCTTCTTTGTAAATGAATATGCTCACTATGAGGGCGCTGTCCCTCTCCTTATCTGTTTGTTTATGGTTGGACTTGCATATTTCATTGGTTACTTGGGTAGACTTATCTCAAGCCACTTCCTGGACTCTGCTCTCAAGTAGAACCTGTCCTTGATATCGACATTATGGAACTCCAAGTATTTGCTGACATCACACTAGTCACACTAGGGAAAAAGAACCTTGACCCCGGGATCCCCACCTTATTTCTCCTAAAAGGATGTCCATTCAGAGAACAAAACGAAGGTTCCACTCCCTCAATCTTCACTTAGTGCAATATAATGAGGACAAACCTTGATGAGGCTCACAAAGAACTGCAAAATATGTTTTATTCATTTATTCACTTTTGTTAACCACTTGGCCTTCTCAGGCTCACAGTGGTCCTGAGCCTATCCCAGAATGACTGGGTGCCAAGGTGACAGGAGTACACCCAGAATGGGACATCAGTCCATCACAGCATAACCACACATGTACACACTCACACAGGGACACACTATGGGTGACTTAAAGGCTCCTGTTTACCTCAAATGTTGCAATGAAACATGTTTTTGGACTGTGGGAGGACACGGAACAAAACCAGAGGAACCACAGGCAGGCGCTGTGCCACCCATGCATTATTAAATGAAACTGAACATTTTACACAATGAATAAATAAATTTTAAAGTTGTTTTATGTAAAGGATCTCATTCAATTCAGTAATACTGGCCATATATGTGACATAATAATGTGATAAATATGACATGAGACTTCAAAGGCAATGTAAAGGAAGGTCTTTTTTTTTTCTACGCACACAGATAACCGGATAAACATAAAGGAAATCCGTTTGATGTCAGGGACTTTCCTCTATATTAAACTTTTGTCAGGAAGTAAGTCCAGTATCAGTGTTGATAGTCCTTGTTCCACGTGACATGACAGAGTATGCAAGTTGTCATTCCAGGGTCTGCCTTGTAGCAAACTAAGCATACAGGCCTGGCCAAAAAAGCGTGACTTTGTGCTACCATATGCATAATGGCACTGCAGTAGCTTGCATGTTTGATTTGAATGAAGTTCTTCCTGAAAAAAAAACATTTTCTTCACCAATGGCAATCCAGAGATGGTGATGCTGTGCACTTTTAGCATGATGCACTACAGCTAGAAGTGGATCAGTGCTCTGAGCTGCCCCTGTTTGCGAGTTCCCTACATCAAGGTACACTGCTGGTTATGTTTAAGCACCATGATCTGGAAGCATAATTTACAGTGCCAGATGCAGACTAATTTTTCCCCACACAGAGCAAGTTACTGGCATTAAGCCCCCTGGAGTGTTAATTTCTGCTGTTCCTGTTTAGTCTCTGCTTGTCTCTGCAAGCCATGATGCCAGGCTCTTCATCCCCTTTGGCTGCCCTCAGTGTTGTCATCTGTTACAGCTCGCTGTCTTTGTCAGTGACACACTCCACTGTCTAACCCTCCCAGGTGGCACCGACACACACAGTAATTTCATTCTGGAGATATAATGATTGGAGATGTTTGCTTTGCACCCCCAACCTTGTGGAGATGGGCAAAAGACAAAATGGGAGCGATCCCATCCCATAGTGTAGCTGCACATAAGGCACATCTAGCGGATTAATCGCTGTGACGGCAGCTCCCGAGTACGAATGAATTACCTGCTAATATAATCCAGTTCCGAAACAGCTTTCTCTTATAACCCCAGAATAATAGCACAAGTTTGACCATCAAGAAACTTAATAATTGTCATGAAAATGAGCAGGACTGAAACAAGGCGCATTAAAATGTTAGCTCCACCACCGACATTTTCATCACAATTGCTCACCATGTTGTTGGGAGAACAAAAAAAATGAAGCAATTGTCCTGTATAAACAGCAGAGATAATATAATGCTACTATATAGATATTACTATGATGATGATGATAATAATAATAATAATAATAATGCACTTTTTGTACATCCCAAAAGTTTTCATTGAAAAGAAGTGTGGAATTTATACTAATGCATTTAGGCAGCTTGTGTTCTGCAGAACCATAACAAAGGGAAAATTACAGATTAAAACACTAATCATTACACAGAACATGATGGACAGAAAATGGTTAAATCAGTTCTCATTGTATTATCAGCAGTGTTAACACAGCAAGTAAAACCAATGTTGTTTCTTACTGGTGTGCAAAAACATTTTGTTTTCAGTCACAGTTAAAGAGTCTTCAGTTGAACTGTTCTACTAAACCATTCTCTCTTATAAGAAAACTCTAAAAAGACCAAAGAGCAGAAGAAAATGAACAAATGGCACATACATTCGCTGATGTCAAATGTTTATACATAGGTATTTACCCTCTGATGCTCTCAAATACATGTAACCTTTATGACAGCAAGTCCCTCGTATATCTGTCTAATGATCTATACATCTAGAAACAGTTAGCAGCCCTTACCTATTGTAGCTGTTTTGCAGACCTACCTCTAAGGTCTACTCTATAAATATTAAAACAGAATTAAAAATAAAACAAAAATATTAAGGACTTTATGCTTTGAAAGAAACACTTTGGAAATGTCAGACACATCAATTTTGACCAATTACACATTAATATTTAAGGATAGGATAAGTAGTCAGTAAATCATCCTAGATGAAGGTGTCAGCTCAAAAAAGTTTACACAGAATAATAAATCTCAGATGGTAACTATGGACCTTATGGTGATATGTAAACATCTTAAGATCCGCAGCAAAATGTTGCCAATATACACATTGTTATGCTATTAAATTAGAACACTGGCACAAAAAATGTGACAAACTTTTAAAGGAAACTTTCCTGTTCCCATCTTCTACCCTAATTTTGTTCCCAACTTTCTGACCTTTGAGCATGAATTTGGATTATTTTCTCATCCACATGCTGAGCTCCACATCCTGGTTGCCTGTTGACAGCCTCTTGGGGCAATTTGTGAGAGGGAGTACATTTGGGTCTCTCCAACCATACCCCGGTTCTCATGGAGGGGTAAGCATCATTGCTTTGGAGAAGAGGGGGGTCCGTACTACAAAGATACAAACGTAACTCTTAAAATAATCAACAGGCAGCCCACTATGGACCCCTTTACTTATTACGTTATATGTAAAGTACTGTGCAAAAGTCTTAGGCACCTGTGGGAAAAATGCTATAAAGCGAGGATGGTTCC
>UFQX01000253.1:0-80583 GCA_900497675.1 Arapaima gigas
TTGATGCTGTTTTAAAGGCAAAGGGTGGTCCCACCAAATATTGATCTGATGGAGGTTTTTTTGGCTACTGCACTTTTTAGAAGGTTTATTGGTTAATAAGTATTCATGGCATTTTTTTTGGAACCATCCTCGCTTTACAGCATTTTTCCCACAAGGTGCCTAAGACTTTTGCACAGTACTGTATATTTTTTTTGTTCTTCCAATACCTTACAACTTACTCCCATGATTTTTGCCTTTGTCTTAAAGCGATAAAGTACGCGCTAAAACTAACATGTTAATTATTAAAGATTTTGCCTTAATAAGCTTACAGCAATTTGCCCGATCAGCACGACCAAAAGAAGATTCCAGTGATACAAAGAAAGCACAGAAAAGGCATTAAGCAAGTAAAACATCCAGCTTCATCACTGTTTAGTTACAAAAGGTATTACAGATAATGTACCAAAAACACACATGGGAAAAAGTATTAGTGTCTTAACATGATATGAACTTGCTAATACATTGCCTCACACTTTGTTTATGAATGATCTTTTTTCCTTAAAATTCTTCTACCCCATTATTTTATTTTAACTTTCCTGTCACATTTTGTTTAAGATGTAAAATTTCAAGTTACATCCTGGCATTGTGACCCAACAGGAAAATGTGTATCCTTTCAAGGCTGTCATATCCTTTTATAAAGGCCTTTTGGAAACAGCTTATTTAAGCCAGCTGACAGAAGAGCACCGTACGAGTACTGTAATGTAACTTTAAACGTCAGGGAAAAAATAACATGCTCCGAGTTGGTAATATTTTATGGGATGGTGACAAAATGTCCAAGTTTATACTGTCAGATGTGTTTGTAAGGACAGTGAAATTATTTTTACTGGTGTTTGTGTGAAGTAATGTACATTGTGCTATACTTTTCTGCCCACCTGTTTTAACGTGTATTCTGTTTCCGATCCAGCTCCTGTGGTGACACCTTCAACCATCCTGAAGAGCTTCAACAAGCTTGTTTTTTTTTTTTTTTTTTTTTAAATAAAACTGATTTTCATAATGCTTTCCAGTTCATTGTTTGATTTGTGTTTACTGTGCCCATGTGTGTCGAGTTGGTCCTATCGCTGTACGGAGACGTGAGAAGACTGCCTCATTTATGGATGGTAATGAGATGCTGTGGCTTTAAGATTAAATTTAGAAGGAGAAAACAAATTGAAATCCCAATCAGGTTTCAGCAGCTCAACAACAGATGGCCACATTAGCACTGTGGAAATATGGATATCTGGAGAGAATACAAAACTGCACAAAACAAAGAAACAGACGTGATAGAAAAATGGACCACTGTCTGAATAACTGTTTTGGTTCTTTGTGCAAAATTTGTGCTCAAGAATGTGCATATTAAGTACCTGTGTTGAAGGCAGAGGTTGCCTCAGCAATATACATTTTATGTAACATAACTTTTTGAGTTTTGTTAGTTTCACATTAATCTTTTTCTGCCTGAAAGGGTGGGACAGAAATCTGACAGCCGTCCATTTACTGGAATTCAACTAATGCTTTAAACTAAAATGTCCATCTGTGGCTCAGATGAAAGGGTTGAATTGGATCACAAATCAAGACAGCTGAAGTTGTTCTGAATTAAAGTGTGTGTGTGTGTGTGTGTGTGTGTGTGTGTGTGTGTGTGTGTGTCCAGCAAGTACCTGGCTTCACACTCCACTCTTCTCAATAGGAGGTAAAACAGCAGGGACCATGTGTCAGGTCCCTGCATCTGTACCTGGGCCTAGTGGAGAAACCGGAAAAAGGTGTGACACGCCTGATCTAGGAAGAGCCATCCCTAGAGCTCCAATAGGGGAGTGAGGACCAGGGATGTGACACTGGAGCAACTTGTTCCAGATTGTCAAATAAAAATTTTTAAAAGGCTGTAACATGTCCATAATATAATAAAAGCAAAGTACACATTTGTAAATAAGCTTACACACTGTTATTGATACCAAGGACTGCTAATGGTTTCATGACAATTTTAGGCAACCTGGTTGTACAGATAACATATGAAAAACCAAACAGAAGCAACAGGCTTAAAAGTGAAGCTTGGATTATGGGAGAATTTTTGGCTCACAGCTATAAACTTAATGACGTTAACATATTTTTGGCGTGTGCACACACACACACACGCGCACACACACGCGCACACGCGCACACACACGCGCACACACACGCGCACACGCACACACACACACACACACACACACACACACACACACAGGATAAAAGAGCTAAGGCTCTTCTCCCTGATTAATTTCTCCTTTCTTTCCAGAAGCATGCTTGTAAACAGAACAATAGGTCATGGCTCCAATATATTTGGACTGTGGTTGGAGAGGTGGGAGTTTGCGTCATGGGATTTTTATCCGTGCGAAATATTGGCTAGGAAATCAATGTGGTAGTAACCCCTGCAGCACAGTCTATAATCTATGAACTCACAGATAATTGCCTCATATAATCCCCAGTGCTTTCTCTTTCATGCCAATATGAAAAGAATTCGGTGAGTAAGCCTGGGGTGTTAATCCCGAGGTTAAAAAATTTGAAAAAATAAAGGGAAAAACCAGACAATAATAAACTTTATTTTCAGGACAAACCTCAAAAGCTTTTGGAGATGTAGTGTGTTAAATGAGTGAAAATATATATTTTTAAAAAAATCTAATTGTTATTTAAGGGCCCGTGTTAATAGATGGGTATCGGAGGAGCCTCTTCTAAAACACTATGCTGGTCATATAGCAGTTGAAATGGGTGTTAAGAACGTGAGCTGTAAATCTGTCATTTACAGGAGGACAAAAAACAGATTCTGGTTATTTGTATCAGAAGAACGCATCTGGCTGCCACAAGCCGTTCGCAGTCGACACGCTCCCAAGAAAAATACAAGCTTCTCCTGTAGCTGTCGCCGGCTACCTTAGGAAGAGATGTACAAAGTGAACGGGAGCTCAAACTGAGCATTTACCCCGGTGTGTCCCAGAAGACTCTGCTGTCTGACTTTGCTGAGCGCCAATATAAACCCACGCAAAGGTACAATCGATCTTTTGTGAGCGCATGCATTTTTTATTGTCACTGTCTTCAGTTCTGCTAAAGCAGAAGTTGTCTGGATATAATTTGGCCATAACCGAGAATCAGAACTGACTCTCCGATGAAGGCAGTGTGTTTGAGCCTGGAGAGCTTGTGGTGTGTGATGATATGTTCTGCACTGATTTCATCTGCAGATTTTGCATTTATTAAAGAGACGATGGATGGAGGGTGTGGTTTCTCGGCCCGTGTTCCAATAGCCCTGCATGTGTATCGATGTATTTCGAACGCGCATTGAACTACAGAGAAACCGTGTATCTGGTCCAAACAGGCGTGGTGTTACGTGATTCTGTGGCGAGAGGCTGGTGGAGCAAAAAGAGGAATTTCTGTGTGTGTTTGGACCAAATGACTACATCCTTCTCAAATAAAAAATATAAATTCAAATATTTCTGCGTACCTTTATTTAGCACCCACAATGAATATTGTGTTGCCAATGTTCTTAACACTGCTTTACTAATATTATTATTATTATTATTATTATTATTATTATTAATAATAAACCTTTTTAACACGTTATCAAAAATATCTCGGTTAATTTAATTGTCAGCTATTCTGACTTGGAAGCTGTGTGTGCGTGTGTGTGTGTGTGTGTGTGTGTGTTTTTAAACAACATGGGCTGTATTTTACTTTGCGGCTGTTACTGCATCTACAATTTAATAATGTTTGTCGTTTGAACATAATGTTTATGTATAATGATTATCTGATATCTTTGCAGGTTTATGCTGAACACCAGGTGTCAAAATCAAATAAAAATGAAGTCATAAATCCACGTTATGGGCTTGCAGTGTTTCCACAGCTGAAGACAGTGCCCTCTTGACTATAATAAACATCTCTTTCTTACAGACAGTGCTCATTATACTACATTTGCATAATGGGGATTTTTGTCCTGATGCTTCACACTTGTGTGTTATACCCACACAATATAGAGCACATTGCACGCGTTCTGCGGTTGCCTGTTTTTGAATATGAGTCTGTTGTTTGAACGTTCTCGTGGATTACATGTGAAAACCTCAACCATGACACCAACCATGACCTCTGTTCTCAGCTGTTTCTAAAGCATGAGAATCTCACCACTGCGAACGCTTAGACGTGGAATTTAGATGGAAGCTTTTTTTTTTTCAAATTTTCCCTTTTCATTCCACTGTGAAAAAAAGCAAAAAATGTTAGTTTTTGAATAAGCTGTTTCTTTCGTGCACAACTGAGACAACCTTGTATAGTAAGGTGTGTGCTATAGATTCAGATGTACGAGTTGCTATACGCGGGCATCGACTGGACCACCTGGATATTTTAATACAAATTGTTTTTTAATCACATAAAATCGACTGAAAAACTGTAAAATGTTTTACACTGAGAGGAATCCATGCACTGGGACTGAACGGAAGGTTCACAAAGCCTTTACTCCCCAAGCTGAGAGCAGCCTATTGCCTTCGCCAAGGGGCTGCGTCCGTTTCACCTGAGTGCTACTATGGCACCAACCATTTGGGCAGTGGGACAGAGTGAGGAGAAAAGCACCAGTGCCACCCCCCCCCCTCCCCTTTCGCCCTCCCAGGGGACACCTCTCAAGGTCATTTCTGTAGACCTCCACATCAGACATCCGTTTGGGATGCGCAATGTGCATCGTGCCCGGCTGGGCTAAGAGGTAGAAGCGCCACGCGAGGTAAGACAGGAAAGGTGAAATCCAGCATGACATTCCACTTTGTTGTCATGGCAACCCAGTCCCCACCGAAAAAGCTGAAAAACAATCAAACATCTTCTTGGGCCAAAGGAAAAAAAAAAAAAAAGGAGGGAAGGAAGGAAAAGGAAAATCGCTACGGTACGCCCCGGGAACTGGGAAAAAGATATGGCCTTGTTGGGAGTACTTTGACATTTCCGCCAACATTTGATGACTCCTAACACCTGGGGACGAGGCAGCCATTTTAGGAAAGTTACTCAGGCTGAACATATTGCTCTCACTGAATTATTTAGGTTGCCGGGTCCTCCACGGCGGTGAAAGCGGTATCTGCCGATTTAAGCGCCGCACGTCACCTTTCCACGTCTGCCTTTTAGTCCTGCCGTTCTTGCTGATGCCTTGTGACAAAGTTAAGAGGCTTGTCTCTTCAGGCTGCACACAATATATCGAGTTTTGTTCATCATAAACCTGTCAGCACCTTCAGACGTTTTCAGTCACTGTTTGACAGTGAGTGGATCCTCAAAACTCACGTAGTATCGGCATGTTCTCGTGCATTAAATGGAATATTTACAAACTTTAAAACGCTCCTAAAAATCACCATGTACGTAGAAACGTTTTCTCCCAACTCACCTGTAACGTCAAGCTACTTAGAAAGACTTAACCATCTGCACAGCTTTGTTATTTTAACTACATTAGCACCTCAGTCATTCATACTACAGCAGGTGGTGGGATTTGACCCACAGCCCTTCTAGTGCAGAATAACAGGTCTAACTGCGACACCCCCTGCTGTTCCTCTGCTTTGGAAAGAACCATTAGCATTCGGAGAATATTAAGATTACTTTCTTCATGAGAGTGAAATTTGGCTTTTTCACAAATTAATTCATACAATTCATCTAACATGCTGCAACGTACCTTTTTGTACTACGTTCACGGGCTACTGGAACGCCATAGCAGACACTTTTTAATTCCTCCATCGCGACGTTTACCTTATCTTCTTAGCATAAAGCTGTACAAAGATGTATGTGGGATGTACATTTTAAACACGCGTATTTCATATTACGGAGCCCTACATGAACACCATGTCTCTTCCACCTGTTTTGTGTCAAATCCCTGTGGATGGTCTGATCTTAGGGCATCTATTATTAAGCATCTCTGCTCCACTGGGGGGCACTGTTGAAACAAATAAGTGTTTTCATGTTTCCACACAACAGGAGCTGGCATGTTTTTTGTATCAAAGCCTTGGGCTGGTAATTTGGGGTAACATTTACTTAAGCTCCTGTTCAAGTTCAAGGTTCAAGCAGCAATGTCTCTTCTTTCTCAGGCTTTCATTTAGCACAGATAAGGGGGCAGGTCAGCAAGAGGTCACCAACAAAATTGCAGAGCAAGCAATCGGACGCCGCTCTCCCGACCAAATTTGTCTGCCCAGAAGTGCTCTTGATCATTCACAAAAAATTTAAAAAAATTCAGGACACAAGACCCCAGCAGCACAAACATTCAGTACTGATTGAAAAAGCAAGGAATGTGATCTGCTGACCAGGTTTATTGTGACCGAAACCTCCTTTTCTATAATTATTTTAAAGAACAACTTTTTGCTAAGCGAGGAAGTTTTGGCAGTCTGAAAAAATAGGACTCCGGTTATGTATCTGAAACCTTTTCACTATTCTTAGCTCATGATCACTTATACGAAATAATCCCAATGAAGACAATAGTTTCATATTTTGACGCTGATTGTGCAGAATTGTTAACTTTCATCCACAAAATAGACTCCATAATATCTTCTGGTTGTATTACATATGCAAACAGAAGATAGAATAACAAGCAAATTCAGGTGAAATGTGATAAATTAATTTAAACTGGACACATTGGCTACTCAGCTGGAACTAACCCTCATAAATCAAAGCAAATATCGGCAGATTATTGATATTTGTTGATTCTCTAATAATCTAATTTGTCCTCCTTGAAACAAACAAGATTATACACACACACACACACACACACGCGCGATATTAGTTTTAAAAATATGAACAGAAAATGCATTATTTAAATGGGGAATAAGCAGGAAAAGATGGCCGATATATTGAAGTTTGGAGCTATTCAAACATTTGGATAATCTCCTCCGTGTTTAATCTGACCATGTCCATCGTTCAGACTGACAGCCTTGAGTGGAAACAACTTAGTAAAGGGGCAATGAGGACCAGGTGTGGCCAATAAACTAATGAAAGATGATGTAGAAGGTGGTCTTTGGGAGTCTGGGGTAGAATGAATTAGAGAGGTAGAGTGCTGTGAGCTGCACAAAGGAGACTTATTGGTTGTTATGTCTTCCTTCCAGTTTTGTAAGTTTTTGGTGGTAATTACTCTTTCTCAGCTAGTGAATACAGCAGTCCTTTGGTATCTGCTCCCTATGTCTGAATTTTTGCTGTAATGGCTTTTTAAAGTTAATGGTTATATTGGTATCTGAATGCAAACCTTTCCTATGACTCATTTTTATTGTAAGCTTATCCATACAGAAAGATCAATGTAATGCAAATTAAAATAAATGCAAAAAAAATCTATAAGTACTGTAATAAAGCAATACTGGGTATATTGTAATAAACTTTGTGTACAGACATGCACATGTATGGGTGTTATCAGCTGTTTCTGCCTGTTTTGCCTTGTCTGAACATGTCCATGCCTTGTTATCACATTTTTTGTGCATTGCATTTTTTTTTTTTTAAAATAAACCTGCTTATTTAAATGCTGGTTTGTTGTGCCAACCAAAGAGGCGGAGGTGGTGGGTTACTTTGACACACATATTTATTCCCTTTAACTCCTCAACTTGCTGAACTCCTGCTGTAAACCCCACACGTGCCCTCTCATCTCCCATGTGTAACGAAGAGACACTAACATATGAAATATCCTCTACTGTATATGCTGCAACACACACTATAGACATGCAAATTAATAACATTGTGTTTTCTGATGACATAAACACTACAAACACCAGTTATCATTCTGAACGCATGGGTTGCTACATAGATGTTTTCCAATGGCCTAGGAGTGCATTATTTATTTATTTTCCCCCAGCGGGGAAAATACTGACCACAGAATGTGAACAAAACCCTTGGGAAGCCCAGCCGCTACCGCCCCATGTCTGGTCACTCCTAAAAACTGACACACTCCAACGCATTATAACCAGTTTTTGCATTCTGCTTTCTTAAAGTTAAATTTTTGTACCCAGTTCTCATTCGGTTATACCAGAGAGCACAACACACCGGTCCTTGGATAACAAACATCCTGAATGTATTGCACAGAATAAAAGATTTAACTGTTTTCTCAGCATAAATAATTGTGTTCTAGTGTGTACATTGGGGATTTATTTACAGCTGATGAATTATGCTGAACTCCTGGCAAGTATTGTCACATCACTTAAAGGGGGGCACAATTAGCAAAGTAATCGGAAAATAATTACCACTGTGATCTCCTTTGCACATGTTTTCCGTAAAGATGAAATACTATCAGCCCTAATTACGCTGCGAAACTATTTGATCCTTGCATGCAAAAATTTCTAGGTGGGCTTGTGGGTGCAATTCATAAATTACGGCCAATGAAATGTTCTGGCAAATACTGTTCCATCCCTTCGTCGAGTGTCACCCAGGTTTTCTTTACTGAATTATTTCTGAAATGAATCATGCCCCCACGGTACTGGTGTGTGGTGTAGAGATGTGCACGGCGCTTGCCATGTTGTTTTTACATTTGTCACTGGAAGTCCAGTGGTTTCCTTTCAAAAAAGCACTGAGGAAACTAAAACCAGTTGATCAGTGGTCATTCATCTTTGCGTTCTAATAACTCTCTTTAGGTATGCAACATAATTTACATCCACATTTACTGCATATTAATGCCGGGAGGGTACACTGGACCCTGGTACTTGTTCTTCAGTGACAGTTACTTGTGTGGTGTACGCATCTTCATAAATATGCTCATCTGCCGACATTTCGTAGCTTCACTGCATCTGCAGACTGCTTCCTCCAGATCATCTTTCCTGGCTTACAGATCCACATACACCTCCTCTTGTAAGACTCTGAGTTTGGCCACCTGCCACTTTGCTGGCTTCCAGACTCCTCCTCCTCCCGAGTGGCCAGGTGCCATCTGCTAGCATCACCAGCTTTGAGGCTTACCAGTGTTTGCTGTGACTGTCCTGGTGGTCAGCCACATAATATTAGTGAGGTTTGATATTAACATATGTAGTAAGTACTGCAGCTATTAGCAAGAAGAACACAGCAACTGAAATCATACATGCTATTTTTTTTACCTGCACAGTTGTTGAGTGCTTTCTTCTCCAGGAACAGTAGGGATTTGTCATCAGTGGACAAGAAGTTGAACAGTTAAGCTCTCAATTCAGCTCTAAGCCAAATGACACGACCCTATTCGGATAAAAAAGACAAAACCTCTCCGGTTACTAACTGTAGCTCTAGTAAGGCAGCAGGTGGTATAGTAGCTCCACCTCCAGAAGTCCCAGGTTTAAATCCCACCTCTGGGTGTATACAATTAATGAATTACTTCTCACATCTCTCACTGGCAGGTGGAAACCTTTGGTGTCCGAGGAGGGAACAAATGTATTACAGGATGCAGCACGAAGGCACGGCGCAGATTGAACTTTCCTCCCTATGCAGTGGAAAGCGTCGAGTCTCCAGGAAGAGTGATGGATGAGGCATGCAGGTCTGGACAGCCGTCCTCGGTCTCAGCCAAGCTGAATCAGGCCAGAGGAAAAGCACCTCTCACTAAACATTGCTTACAACGTGGCCTTTTTTAATGACTCCTGTCCACATCAGTACACTTAATGGAGCAACAGATTTGCCATAAATTCCACTTTATGCCAAGGATTCATACTAAGCAAGACAGTATTTAGCACAGTATCCTATAATTCGTTGCTGTAATGGAACACTTCTGGGAATCTGCTGAGTTTTGTTATCTCATTACCGATGAGTAGTCTATATATAACATAATGCTTTTCTGCTGAATCCTGGGGGGTCCTAATTCGGAATGTTTATTATAAAGTCAATGTCTCAGCCGCAGTTAAAAGGATTTTGCTTGGCTATAGTAAAACCATTTTTCTTTGCCACAACAAGCTTACTGTCGTTCGTTCTTAAAGGTCCATCTATTTTATGTGCTTAGCAAATTTGCTCTTGCCAAAGCTCTCAAAAATTGCACACTTTCATAAACACAGCGCCATCCATCCATCTGTCCACCCATCCATCCATCTTCAGTAACCACTTGTGGTTCATGGTTGCTGTTGTCTATCGAGGAAGCTTAGGGAGAGAGGCACAGCACGTCTACATTTACCTGTAGGGCAGCCACACACACACACACACACACACACACACACACACACTGTGGATCCACCTTCTGCTGTATTACCCTTGAGGTGACTTCCTCAGGTATTAACTAGTTCAAGGGCACCAGATGTTAGACAGAATAATTTAGTTACCATTCATAGTTTCACTGGGGATAACAGTTATGGCCATGGAGTCATTCCATACCCTGGACCACATTCTCCAGAGTCACACCAAGAGTAAAATCCATAAAATCCACACCATAACTGCTTGAGAACACTGACAATGTCTTGTGCCACTTTAAATGGGAATGTTTTCTTAAAGGAGACCATTTGGGTGCAGAGCTTACAAAAGGAATATGGTCACCAAGTTGACCTTATTATCCCTGAAATGAGAGGTCAGATCTTAGTGGAAAAATAAGCTTTAATAAACTAAGCTTTAATGGTGAAGTATTAAATCATCTCCATAGTGGAAACCCCGTGAATCGTTTCAGGAAAACTAAAAAGCAGCTGGCAGTAGGGTGGAGCCCCATGATGTAAAATAATCCCCACCTCTCACATCCATTCAGCACCCCTGTCTCAGATTCAAGTATGAAGTCATCCCACAACTGCCGTGAGATGTCAAAACAGGAGAAGTGAGCTGGGATGGACAGGGGTGGACAGGCTGATACTTAATGCCTTAGATATATCGCTGAGTGCAGTTTCACAGGCAATGCGCTGAGTGATGTGAAAGGACAGTGAGCTCTGGACAGACGCGATGTGTGATCCCCTGTGTGTGTGTGTGTGTGTGTGTGTGTGCGCCCAGTGGAGTGGCAGTGTAGGCAAGACTTTGTCAGGGTCCCATTGTCAGGATCAGGAAGAAGGGTTCCACTGAGGCACTATAAAAAATCCCCAAAAAGATGCTGATATAAAGAAAGATATTATAAGAGTGAAAATCACTTCTGTCAAAAACAACCAGCAATTTTACCACATTATTGTAGTTTGACATGCATAAAGGTTTAGACACATGTTATGTACTGCAGCTTGCTGAAATGCACCAAGTATTCAATGCAAAAGTATTCAGACTGCTTGATAGTCATCAACATTGGCTGAATTACAAATTATACTAGTACATATTTTTCTAAATCAGTATTTTTTATTGTGAATCCAAACATTGAACTACTTGAGCTATTATACATTATTAGTTTGCAGTTATTTTAAAGAAAATAAAAACTGAAGTATGCTGCATGCATAAGTATTCAAACCCTTGATCTCTGTAAAAACCAAGTTTGTACCGATGAAAAAATACTCCATAACAAGGATGCAGTTGTCTTTTAGTTAGTCATACAGGTAAACCCCACTTTTCACTTAATTTGTTCCCGAAAAAGCTACGCAAATCAAAATATTATTTTGCATTAATTTAAATGAGAAAATAATAATAATGGGTTTTTGGTCCATCTGGACCTGTTCAGAGACATGAGTGACAGATGGAGACAACCTGGGGACTCCATGTTCCTGAGTTTTTCATTCAGTAATGAAATTCATGATAAAAAAAAAAGTGCAGACAATTTAGAATAACTAAACAAGGTAACTTACCCTAATAAACTGTTACTGTACTCATTAGTGTCGAAAAGAAGAGTTTTTTGTGAGTTGTGGTGGCCGGCTCAGCTCTTTCAATTCTTTTTACCACTTCCACCATCACTTTCATCACTTGTGCTTTTATAGCCTTATTACCTACTTTTTCCTCCACTAACTTTTCAGCATTTTTTTCCCCTGTTTTTATTACACTTTATTCATGAAATTAAAATGGAGACACTGCAAAAACACTTTGATACAAAGCAAACATGAGACATGAAGGACATTAGCAAATTATGTCTATTACAGCTTCCTGTACTACACAGTATTACGTGGCAAGGCAGTGTGGTACAACCATAAGGTACTGGCATGACCCACAAACCTTTTTCTTGCAAAAAACTATGTTATTGCTCTGTGTTAAAGTGAGTTGTTTATTGTGCAAACCAGGAGCTGGTATTTAAAATTTATCTGTGTTGCAGTGATTTTGTGAATTCCGGGGCTCTCTACGCCTGGGTTTAACTGTAATTGGTTTCTACCTCTGAACCATTAAAGCAATGACCACATTTTCAATATTTAAAAAAAGACTTGTTTTTAGCATTATTAGTGAGGGTGTGTACCTGAAGGGAAGGTGTGAGAATGAGGAGTAAATGATACGAATTAAAATCATACAAATGTAAGAAGCAGGAAGAGTGTACAAAAATACATTTTTAAGTGTTTGAATCACCCTGTCAACACTGTTGGATCAATAATCAATGCAAACTGCATGACACCACCCACACACTGCCTAGAAAAAGGCAGAAAACTCACAATCCAGGCAAAATATTGTGAGGGAAGCTACAGAGGGACCAACAATGACTTTGAAGCGGCAGAGGTCAGTGGCTGAAAGTGGAGAAAAGGTGTGCACCAGTTCACTATATCAAGAGCACTGCATAAAAATGACCTGTGTGACAAGGTGGCAAGAAAAAAGCCATTACTAGAAGAGAATTATTTCAAAGCACGTCTGGAGTTGCCAGAAAGCATGCGAATGTCTAAGCTATGTTGAAAAATCTTTTGTGGTCAGATGAGAACAAGATGGAACTTTTTGGCAAAATTTAAAGCTCTCTGTGTGGCACAGGCCAAACACTGTCTCTACTTCAAGAAACATCATCTCAACAGTGAAGTATCGTGGTGGCAGTATCATGCTATGTGGATGCATTTTGTCAGCAGGAATGGGGCATCTTCTTAAAACTGAAGAAAGAATTAATTGAGCACGATACAGCAAAATATAGGGAAGAACTGCAAGAGAACATGCTTCAGTCTGCTAAGAAACTGGAACTTAGAGAGAAAGTTCCCCTATTCAGTAGTACAATGATAAACACAAGGCCAAAGCAACAGTGGAGTAACTTAGAAACAAAAAGGTAAATTTGTAAAGTGTGGAAACATGGATGCAAGGTCTCTGGTGATAATGTTGTATCCTTTTGAATTTTTATGTTTGGTGATAATAGTTTTGCTGATTATCTCAAACAGCTCTCATCACTGCTGTCAAAAAGGAACCAGGCATGAAACGACCATTTTTAACCGATAAGACGTCATTCATTGGTTAATCTTTGGTTAATTCAGGTCATGTGAGTTTGGGAATTTATTGCAGATGAGTGTAATTTCACTACAACGAGAGTCTAGTTCTTACAAAATAGATTTTAGTTGTTGAAAATGATGCCAATATTGCGTCAGGTCAACTATTCAGTTTGTATACTATATACGCATTCTCTTTATTCTTTCTTTACGTGCCGCTCTGTATTAAAGAAATGGGGGTACGTAGACCAAAAATATTTCAATGAACATTTTTTTCAGGAGATATTGCACATGATATGCCTAACATCGTAAGGGCGCCAGTAATGTTGACCAGAACTGTATTAATAAATGAATGAATAGTCGTGCATGATAAAACTGAGACATAATTTCACATTTCCGTTGCTGTGCTGTATTGACTATAATAAATAAATCTGCACCAGTGACTTTGTTTTCCCATTATGCCTCTGTACGCTGTACATTTCTACTGAAACAAATACTCACGAAGGATCACATATTAATCGGGATGACTTAATTCTTGACAAACAGGCTCGAGGGGGCCTAATGGAGCCCTTTATTAGCAAAAAGTGGAGCTGGAAGCAATAATCACTCCCGAAGCACATTAAAGTATAGTCATGTTGGTGGTGTAATGAAACACCGTAGTCTGTTCAGCTGCCCCAGGTTTAATACTCTTATGTCCCCAGAGCACCAGCACCTGGCGCTTGCTGTGGCCTTCTCCAGCAGGTATGATAGACAAATCAGAAATTCTCAATCTTGCGGCAAAAAAATGGCTCTGACCTCAATGGAGGAGCACTTTAACAAAACATTGTTTGTCTATGCCACCGGTGACCTCACTTCCCCTGCCTCAAATTTTACTTTGAAGTGAGACTTTTAGAATTGTTTTGAAGTTAAGCGATGTGATCCAATAGGGAGAAAATGGAATAAAAGGATACAGTGGTCTGACCCTCTTCACAGGAGGAGTAGTGATTTAAAGAAATATCTTTAATGTTCAGATTGCTTTGAATTAGCACTCATGAGTGAAGTATTAAGTCAACTGTGCTGCTTTAAAGGTATAAAATTGGAGAGTCTCCTTAGCTGGAGGCTCTTTTTAAGGGTGAAGCTTCTAATTATTAATCTGTTGATGAATTTCAACTTCAAACTTGGTGTCTCAAGTTGGCCATCATTGAGCAAAAGTTTTAAGTTTATATATATATATATATATATATATATATATATGTGTGTGTGTGTGTGTGTGAGGAATAATGATAGAAATCAGTGTCATAATAACTAAATTCTATAGTTAACTGTTTGTTTCATAGCGAAATAATGTTTTGTTGACTTTTGCTGAGTGGTAGATACACACATCAAGATGTGTTGCTAGGAAGAACTTACGATTGTATAGCCGTCTCGGGTGATACGAAAAAAAACGTTAGATTAAGAACCCAAGTGCAACGTTTATTTTCCTCAAGCACCAGTGAATAAATGTCAACTGCAAAACTAGAAAACAGCGAAAAAGTAGAACTGCACTAGGGGAGTGAATTTTCAACAGCTGGGTGAGTTCAGAACCCCGGAAGAGATTCCACAGGGGAGGCTTGTCCTGGTTCGCTTTTCAAAGACCTTCTTGATTTGCAACTAGTGCAGAGACATAGACTGAGAACTGAGGAGGAGCACATGGTTGAAGTTCTGGCCATTGTGGTGCTTTTTTTAATATTCAAAATACATTTTTGTAGTTGCACTCAATTCCACCAAAGTGAGCTTTTTGGACCTCGTGGGTTAGATTATTCCTGACTTTATGCCATCATGTGATTTTCCCAAGTCTTCTGCTCATAATAGATGTTGTACAACTGCATTCTGAATCGCACAGATTGTTTGGATATGGGTGTGGCATGTGGCAGACTGATCTTTTCAAAAAGTAGTGGGAAATCTCAAACTGCCATTTTGCCTTATGTTCCAAATAATTGCAAATGTTGTAGGAAACAAGTGTGTTTTCTTATTTATGTTCATTAAACACATCGTATTGCTCCTTTTCTGCTTGGGGTCATTGATAGCGGTCCTCCTTCTTTGGTTTTGGTGAGCCAGTTCGGGATGAGTTTGTGTTTGACTGTTGGAATGACAAATGACAGCAGCTGACAGACTAAATTGTTGATAGAAAACCAGGATAATTTATTCAGCCACCAGCAGCTTTGGAACTGGATGCTGAGCAAACGTTGGCAGGGAAATGTGGATCGAAAGCAAATGTTTGAGAATTAAGCCACATTTACTCTTATCATCACCGTGCAACAAGGATTTCTCAGAATCAATGCTGCCATGCGCCATGTTTCACCTTTTTCACCCCAGCACTTGCACTGTGGAGATATATCATTTCAGTAACTGCCACTTTTTGTTATTGGCAACCTGCAACTGTCATATTATGCTTTTGTTATAAAAACTACCTTCCCGGAACATTGTATGTTATGCTGCACGTTCCTAGTGAGGTAAAGAAAAAAAAAAAATTCCATTTTCTTAAACTTTTGAGCAACTCGAACCCATCCAGCGTTCGGAAACCAAATTCCATCATCTCCGAGAAACAACCGACAAATAATCCCGTTGCTACTTTATAGGAGATTTTTTAAAACATTTGCTTAATTTGTCAAGAAAGATTGGCAATACACTGGTGACCGGTTCATACTGCAAATATACACCATGAAGATGCTTAAATAAACACAAATGCACACACAAAAGTGCCATTTGACACGGCAGCCCAGTCCTGCGGTTGAGCCCTGTGACGCTCGCACTGCAGGCATCGTAGCTCCAAAAACCATCAATCTCAAAAGAACTGTGTACCAAACTGCTGAGTCAATGAAGTAGGAGGTTAAAAATTGATGAGTCTCTAAAAGCTCAATCATGCTATATAGACAAACTCTGAGATGAATAGCATTTGCTACATCTCATTATTAATTTTTATTTTATTTCAAATCGGGAGGAAGGATTTTTGACGGAAGGCCAGTCAGATGCATTGTTCTCTTCACGGTTATTATTGCTGTTTTAAAGTACTGATGGTAGGTTAGAATGCCTCGGTGGTGTGATCCTCAGAGAGGAGCTTTGGCATACGTAATGCTTCTTCTAGAAATATACAGGCTGTCCAACCAGATAAAGCTTTTTCCACGAACTGGCCAAAAATTTCCTTATCTAGAACTCATCTCACTTCATTCACAACCTCTCCATCATCTTGTGTCTAGCACAGTTTGACCCTCAAACCCAGAAGCTGAAAGCCAGTTGATTTAAAGCTGACTGGCGCTTTCTTTGCATTGTGCAGCGTGCAAAAGTGATGTTAATGGAAAACTGTTGCGTTACACACATCTCTAAATACATCTGTATCTCTCTAACATATATTTTCTCTAAAACATGTAATTTCATGCTATTCCTTTGATGATTTTTTTTTTGACAAAAATGCATTGTTTACTGTTGTTTGAACGAGATCAAACGTTTTACTGTGCACAGTTGCCCTTTGTTGCACTTAGCAACAGAAAACTAGTGGAAAAAAATTATGCATAAATTACCCGTCAACCCAAGTTAAAGCTTTAACAGCACAAGGACCTTCATACATCCTGGGAGCAACGTTCAATTTCTCACCATGCAGATAAAAAGGCGGCACGCGTCAAAATTCAGGAAATGTTTAAAGCATTTATGGACCACTCACTGCTGTTTTCTACTTTTGCCAGAGAGAAACTGAAGTCTCCGCAATGAAAACGGAGCAGATTTTGCACATTTTGCACAAAAATTACACGTACACCAATCTTGAAGGATCTGGCATTTGGAATTTTTTCTGCCAAATTTTCCCCCCTTTTTTCATTATAATTTTTTCACAGTGATGGTTACTAAAAAGTCAGGCAGTCAGATTCTTAGAGGATCTCCACCCTGAGGCTGACCACAGACCTTGAAAGCGCGCGCAGTGCATTCACACGCACACTGAGCACACCGGGCCACCGCTTCACCAAGGTGAAGCCAGATTGTTTATTTATGACTTCCCCCTTTCTTCCCAGGAGATGCTGGCTGTTGTGTCCCAGATAACTGACATGCACAAGGTAAGTAGGGGGACTGCAGCCCTCAAACCACCCCCCCCCCCACCCCCCAGTACTTACCCACCTCCCTCAGGCCACAAGCGGAGAGAGAGGTGGGTATGTGTTTTGCCTTAGTTTGTGTGCTTCTGCTTTGGAAAAAGCTTCCCTGCTTCATCTTGGCCCTGAGCCTCCTACTGTAATTACATGTTTAAACCCCCTTAGCACCTACTGAATTCTTAGTAGCAAAACCAATTGTTGGATTACAGGAGAATGCAGGGGATGAACAAAACAATGAGCAGCAAGGTTAAATTATGTGCTCCTTCACAAATGAAATCCACTGAACCTTTCAGCCCTTGAGAAACTTAAAGCTCCAGATGCAACACAGGCCAAGTAGCAGCAGCTGTTACTCTTGCGAGAAGCTTGATCGATCGGGTTTTCAGGCGCTGTCTTAGAATGGTCCGGTGCATCGATGACAGGCCTGGGAATCCAACCACTGAAATGGACCGGTGACAGCGTCGTGACAGGACGTTGACGGCTCACTTTCTCAAGATGCTGCATTGCACACGTTGGAAGTATTTTCAAAGTTTCCTCGCTGGAGTCTCAGGTCTGAGTTTCCTTTGTGCAGCCAACTATTGTTGGTGTGGGAGTATAAGTCATGCTCAAAACTGGTTAAAATTTTTTTTAGCGGATGGAAAAACCATGAACAACAACCTCAAGTATGTTCTACTGTTTCACAGGTGGTGCCTCCATAGTTTTTTTTAGTGGGTGTTGGAAACACTGCTGTCGATAATACAACAAGATTGTAAATGTGATCAAATTCTGACGTTTGTTTTAATACTATATTGCCCAGAAGGACAAATGGCAACACATCAGCTGAGGGGTTGAAGTCTTGGTTCTCCGGGAATCATTGTTGATATGGTTTCGGAAAAAGTAAGTAGTGACATACAAGAGTGGTTCAGAGACAGACCACGAGCAGATGAAATGGTGATGGTGACTTTGACTGATCATTGCAGTGAATGAGTCTTAGAATCCATTGCTACTATCCTGCCTTTTAGTTCAGAATCCATCTGTGTAACGGCTACTTCAGCCTACGGCTCTGTGTGTGTAACCCTTAAAGTAAATACAAAAGTCATCTACACGCTACAAGTCCACATCTAAAAGATGGGAGCTTGAAGCTTAAACGTAACCAGAGTTACTGGTGTTGCTGTATATGGTAGCAGTTACTGTACTTCGTACCAGTGTAAGCAGGGGAAAGGAGTGAAACCCACGATCTCTCCAGTATCTAGAAGTAGACCCCCCCCTCAAGATGACAGCCCCAGACCACGCTTTGAAAAGTCTCAAATAAGTATATTTTTAACTGTAGCTGCGACCCATTGCCATACATATGGGAGGGAGAACACTTGCTGCATTCGAACATTTTCCTTTCTGTTGTTCAGTAAAGAAGATATTTCACTTTGAAATGCACTGTGAATGCAATTGTTCCAAGGGAAAAAAAATTCTTTAAAACACCGAAACACATAAAGAAATAAACTGCTTTGGTAATGTCACTCACACTTGAAAAACAACATTCTGGACTGAACGCTAAGAACAGGGGATGCATAATGTGTATTTGCAAATCGGCGCATTTTGTTCACTTATTTGTGCATTGAATGACTGATTTGTTCATTCATTCATTCCACTAAATTGTTGCATATTTTCAGAAGAAAAGGAGCTTAATGTACAAAGCCAGGATATAACAAAAAAATCTTGACCCCATTAAGAGTTGAACGATAATTAAAAAAGAAAAAAAAAAACCGTTGCTGTCATAATAAGAAACTGGAAGGAATGCAGTGGGTACGAAGGCTCCCTCTCACACAGGTGAGGTTTTGTGATGTTCAGGTGTCTGTAATTGAAGCCAGGAGACCCCATGCAGAATTCAGGACCTGTCATGGGAGAGTGCGATGCCGTGTAATTCCAAACTCTGTCTGACCGTCTTCCATTTACAGGTCTTGGTTGCCTATTAGGACTTGTTCAGACAGCCATAGGGGAAGGGTGCTTCATTATAGAAGTTGAGCAGTAGACAGTGTGAACTTCTGCAAACTTTTTTGTGTGTGAGGAGATGCAGAAACAGGCCTCCACTGTGGTCGAAAATGTGGAATAACCCGCAATGAATGATCAGCTGTTTGTATGTACATTTGTAGAAGCATTGATAACACGCGATAATGGCCCCCCGATTTTTTCCCACTGCGTCTCTGCCTTTAAGGACAACGTCAACGATCAGATCGGTAACTTTGTCCGTTGAAAACTGAGTTTTACATGCGCCATGTAAATAACGCGGTTAGTTATGTGGCGAGTTTCAACAGATCTTTAGACATTCATTGAATATATTCGACATCACTTATGCATCAGAAATCTCACCGCTGTGTTATTTGTGCAACTTGTGCAGGTTCACAGAACGGACTTTCCAAACCATCTCCTTGCATCTCCAATGAATTTGAGTTTTAATTTGAGTTTCAGCCTGGCGGTGCGTTTAAACAAGACACGGCTTCCTCCTTTCTGAATTGTCAAAAATGCTGACCATCGAGGCCTTAAACTACAAAGTGCAAGATGTAACATATATCAGAAGCAGAACAACGGAATGAGAGAAAGCGACGGCTTTTGCTTAAGTATGCTTAGGTAACTTTGTAGTTTTCTGCATTGCTATTAGTTACAGTAATCCTATATAACAGTAAATGTAGGTTAGCTGAGCAGTTATCTGACTCCAAAATTGGCCAAAAGGAACACATTTCTTGCTGTCTAGCAAGTGAGTACTTGTGTTGTAATGGGTGACATCTGCTCTGTTACTGTACTCACCTGCATTTCAGCTGAATTGTTGGGCCTCACAGTTTGACATGCTGCTTTGTCATTCGTCTAACTGGAGTTCCTTTGCTAACTGTTCTCCGGGTGGAGGAGATGTGCAGTGAAGGGTTGACAGGTCTAGAGTTCTCCTGTCTTAGCTGCCAGGAGCTGAGAGGCTCAAATGAAGAGTTGCAGTGAAGAATTATGAGAAAATGAATCAATCCGGGAAGGCAGAAGTGGAAATCTTTTCCATGTTTTAGGTGATTCCGAGGAGAACCGTGTTTGAACCATGTGACTACACCTAAGTGCTCAAACTTGCCCTCGTGTCTAAGGAAACATCAAAGTCATAGCTTTAGAAAGGCCGTCCAAGACGTCTGTTGGCCACGCTGTCAACATCTCACAGGAACATGTCATATAACTGCTTCAGCTGTGTGGTGGAACCAAAGCCATGCACTGGAAGTGGGCAGAGAAACCCTTTTGATAAATTATGGTGAAGGAGAAATCTACTGCTTAGCAGAGTTTTGTGGAGGGAGGCATGGATCTTGTGAGGGAATTTTCAGTTCTTGGCAGACTAGTGTATGATGCCTGGCTGGCATGGAAGCATCAGTCTGTTTCTGCCACAGCCCAGGAGAGGCCCGTGTATTTTTCTTTTTCTATTTAGATCGAATTTTTAGAGTACTGCAGCCGTGTTGGTGCAAGTGTGACCATATGTCTGCGAGAAGGATCCTTGCACAGGATACGACACAACTTTATTAATCCCTGCAGGGAAATCCACACAAGCGGCAACTTAACACAAGACACATTAGCACAAGGTGCAGATTCCAGCAAAATTGATAAAAATAACTTACAAATATGTAACAAATAATCATTGCAAGCTGCAGCACTACTAAACTTAAATATTCAAACAAGCACAACCGTTCAAAGGAAACAAGACACTTCCTTGCTTCTCTGTGTAGAGGAGCTAACAGGTCCTGGAGTGGAATTGCCGACGGTCATTTTGAAGACTCCCAAAACCACCTCTTTGTGCATCACAGCTGAAACACTCGGCAGCTGAAGGAACCCATGCTGGCCGCGTTACAGGAGGGATGTGAGCCATTGTCCGTGACGGATTGTAGATTCCTCTCCATCCAGGCCTTTGCCGTGGCCTCCGCTGAATCAAGCAGCGAGGTCCGCTCCCGTATCTAAGGGTGCAGCCGTCCTACGGACTGTGAGGGTTCAAATCAGACACTGTTCGGCCGTAGTTTTGCTGGGTAAATTTTCTTCCAGTTAAAACACGTTTATTTTACATTTTTAATCGCCTTTTTGTTTTTACGATTCCCCGAGAAAAATACAATGAACGCAAAAACAGCTTTAAGTAATGCGCTGTGTTAAATAATTGTTATTCATCCATTTTCACAAACCGTGCATCAGTTACCGGGTTTTATGGTCTGGAGTCAATTCCAGGATGCAGAGAATACAAGGTGGGCTACGCAGCGACGGCGTGTTCATACACACCGGCATTCACTGAGGGCACTTTTAACAATTGATTGAAAAGACGTCTTTGGAACGTGGGAAGAATCCAGAGCACCTGGAGGAAACCCACCCCACACAACCCGCACGCAGACGGAGCGGGATTTGAACCTAGAGCCGACGCTCTGTCTCCACACATTACCCTCAATTTATATGTTTACTTCTCCGGTGCTTTTATCCACGGTGACAAGAATATGTGTGTACAACACAAAACTGCTTGTGTGACTTCAGAGCGATATGATGTCGGTCACGGGTGAAATATTGTGCCCCAGCACAAGCGATAAGGGACTCTGCTGGTGGCGATCGGCGGGTTGCACATAAAAAAGACAAGAAGAGACAGAGTCAAGCTATCATAAAGAAACTAGGGATAAGAACGCATTGAGATAATATAGGAATTTCAAAGTGTAAGAGAAAAAAGATATTTAGGCCGATGACAAGTGAGAGAGGACGTGTCTTCGGAAGTGAAGGAAAGTCGCAGGACGGCCGAATGGAAGCAGAAGTGAGAATGAGAAGTCAAGTGTGTGTGGCCGGAGAGGAGAACGATAAAAAATAAGCATCATTTTGCAGGTTGTTAGCTCGACATGTAGTGTTCTGTATGTCGCAGTTACATGCGTGTGCACGCCTGCGAAATAATGAAGCAAAACCACTTGCTAATGTACACGGAAAGACTGGTGCTATACGTGTTAATGTCTGCAAAGGTACTTTGGACCACAAGTGCGGTTTTTGCGAAGCCGAGTCCATTATACTGCAAAAGGGCTACTTGAGAATGTAAAGTTGGGGCTTGGAAAAGCGGGTGTGGTGACGTCACACGCAGCGCGAACATAAAGACCGCGATACTGACAGATTTTCTCGCGTGCGTGCACACGTACCCGCACCCGCACCCGCATCCCAGCATGGTCCACGGTCTACAAACACAGTCTGATGCGCTTTCTCACTCAAACACCCAAGTTGGAAGGTAATAAAGTTTGGTGATATGTGATTTATTACTGTCGGCACGTCAGTCCGCATATCCCCTCACGTGCCTCACGCAGACGTGTCAAATCCAACACGCTGAAAGCTAATAAAGTTTTGCAATGTACGATTTGCTCTTACTACGGCCGGCTCACGTTGATCTCAGGTCCATCTTGTTGTTCAACCTCAGAAGCCTGTAGTTGTTTGTGCGCAGAACTGGTGGTGGTGGTGGTGGTGGTGGTGGTGGTGGGGAGGGGGGGCACTTGAGGGATGGAAAAAACACCATTATTATCATCATCAGCATGATGCTGAGAAGCAACAGGAGCCAGTAGGTGTAACATGTGCTCAGACGCAAATAACAACTTGTATAACCTGACGTAAGACATATATTTTGTTGTTTTTTCATTTCCACTTGACTACCTACGGTGCCCGTCACTCTCTGTGGTGTCCGCCTGTCTAAAAGCAAAAAATTTATGTACTAAACACAGCCAGTATAAGGGTTATACACCTGGGCAATTATATAATTCTTATTTCTTTTTACCTTTCCGCCTCTTCTGCTTGACCAGGGCAGCGCTGGAAATCTCAGCCTGCACTGTGTCAGAGCCTTTATATGTATAGTATGTATATATGTCTTCCATACAAATGTATTTACATACGCTTAGTAGTGCTTTAGAAGCCTTTTAAGATGCGAATTTTGTTATTTAAATTCGCATGAATATAAAACAGATTTACCATATGCTGTTTTTGGAGGAGCACATTGCGGTGATTTGTGTATTGTTTGGAGGACATAATGTCATCAACCTGCATGCTTTTAACTTATGCAAGAAGAATAATAAGAGTGACCAAGTGGAGGCCCGGGTCACAACATATTCGGTAAAAAAATTGCAATTTTTAAATTTATGGAAAATGAATCAGAACCAAATGCTGAAACAGCTGCTTGCCTTAACAGTTCTGACACATGTGAAAAGACACTGAATTCTTAATAAATGGATGAAAAACAGTGAAAAAAAGGAAACGTTATTCTGTTTGATGCATTTTCATATCTAGAGCCCACACCTACAATTAATGTTTTAAATAATAATAATAAAAATAAAAATAATAATAATAATAATAACACATTTTTAATTAAATATCATTTTAATGACCATTAAACTCTTTTTCTTAGGGTTTCGGCAGTCCGGTGCCTATTCCGGAAACACTCGGTGCTAAACTACAACCCAAATGCAATGACAGTCCATCACAGGATGTGTTTTTGACGTTTTTGTAATCTAAATCTATTGCCTGTGATATTTTTTAATATCAATGTTTTCATTAAATAAAGTGCAGTAGGGAGGGGGCAGGACAGAGAGAGAACAATTGCACCCACAATATTTGGGTGCTCCAGTGTTTGCTGTACAGAAATATTAGTGATGCTTGCTCTGCAACAAACACATTTTTAAAAAATAGGAAAGTAAAAGAAATACAATTAAAAATGAAAATATAAATGCTTGTGTTGTCGTAAATATCTAACTCCAGGGTTTGTAAAAGGAATCATTTTAATAATTTAGTGATTTTAAATTTAAACAATTTAAAAATGCATTAAAGTGTTCATTCTGGTGCGATAAAAGCAGATGATGTAAAACACAGAAAGCCAGATTGCGTTTGGCTGCCTGAAACTCCTTGTAGATCCGGATTTTAGCAAAGTGTGATGGATTAAATCGATTTGGCTCCTTTATTTTTTAAACCACTTTCATTGCAGACTGAGGAAGTCAAAAAAATATCCACAGCTACCAACGTGGGTAGCAGTTATGGGTTTTCTGGAACAGAAATGTCACAATAACCAAGAATGGGCTGCACTTAACTTTTTAAAACGCAGCATAACTAAGCACTGTATCATGAAATAGAAATCCAAATGCAATTTGCGACCAAACAAAAATTTAGGAAAAATTTTTGGTCAACACATAAGACTGATTTGCGCTGACCTTGTAGACCTCTGCGAGTGGGAATCCTCCAAACACCACAATACCACCACTAAAATCAACATTCTGAGCTCCTTCAACTCCCTTCACTGTATAATTTCCATTAAATAAATATTGGAACTCTTCAATTATTATTACTTTTTTAATCTACTCTGAGCTGTCATGTCTGTCTTTTATGAAGTAGCTGGATGAACTATGAACTGTGAAATGTACCTTCAAAGGTTTTCATTGCTTTGATGAGGCCTGTTCTGAACATAGACCAGATCAATACAACCTGAGACTACAGACGTTCAAAGCAGAAGATGACTGAAATCTTGCCTTGAACTTATTTTGTTCTCATTGTCTTCTTCAGAAACACAAAGGTCCAGGAATCTGTTCTTTGACTCAGAACTTTTCATAAAAGTTTAATAATGTTTATATTCTGTGATGATATGGATATGGATATTGATACGAAGAGCATTCTACTTCAAGTGGGTGTTCAGTACGGCATTATAACACTAAAGCTTTTTCGGTGGGAATATGTTTATCACCTTGGAATGTGGGAACATCTCGATCTCATCACAAAGTGCATGTGGCTTATGATACGGCCCTTAAAATTTCCTTTATACAACCGTGAAATAGATTTAAAGCATTAAAAACATTATTTGTCCTCCTCAGTTAGAAACCATTCGGTATGTGGGAAAAATATTAAAGCTCAAGGTTCAAGATTCACTTTATTGCATCGTGTACTTCTACAGGTTCACTGTTCACTACAAGAAAGAACAAAATGTAGCTTCTCCTGGACCATAATGCACAAATATGGCAACAAAGGACAGCACAGAAGAACATGTATGTGGATGGATGGATGGATGGATAGGTAGATAGATAGATAGATAGATGTGTCTTGTCATTTAATGTCCAAAGTCGTAGCAGAAGTGAGAAAAATAAAAAGTTTCTCTAAACGGTTCTTAAATGAAACTACCAGTTAAGATGTTCCTAATTTTCTACTTAGACATATGGACTGTGGTAACAAAAATAGCTCTTTGTGTTTTTTTCAAAAAAAGTAAATAACATGTATTCAAACGTCGGCTAAGTGAAACATTTATTTTACACTGAGTATATTTGACATTTAACATTTAAATGTACTCTACATCAGCTGTCAAAATAGCACCGGCAGCCAACTTCCCTTAAAAAATAATAATCCAACAGTAAACCGGTGTAGTATCTTTGATACGTTTCCAGAAAACACATTTCAAACACTTTCTAAACTATTGCCACGTTAAATCCCCTGTTGAGGCTGTGGTTTTAAGTACCCATCGAATTACTGTACCCCGTGTATAACTCTGCACGGATTTGTTTTAGAACGCCTGAAGTCCTGAGTGCGCTTCTATTTATTCATTTACTCTAAAATGCGATTCTTCTTCAAGGAGCGGCGTAGAGCGCTATCGCTTCCCACGTTAAAATTCCAATCCACTTCCAATCTGTGAATCAAATTCGGTCCCCCCGTGTCCATCTGCCTTATAGCCTCTGCCTTTGTGGTGACATTCATCTCTGTAATACTGCCCCCAGTTGAATATTGAGAAGATAATAATAGCAGCGGAGAAGCAGTCACACATTAAAGGTTCCCCTTGCCCCGAGGACAGGAACCCCTGCCGCGAATGATACTATCTCCCACAGACACCAGTGTGCTCTGCAGACGCAAGCTCGGGGGTCACGGTAGGTCGTGCTGGTGATCAGCGCGTTCATTTTTAATAAGATCCGTGGCTGCTTCTCGTGTCATTGAGGCAGTCGGGCACAAATTACATTCCGGGCTGAGTTTAATATGTCTGTTTACACGTGCTTTCAGCTTATTGCTCTGCTTATATCCGGATTCTTTTAATTACTGCGTTCTACCATTATTTACCAGCTCCTACCAGTCCATCTACTATTAATAAACACGTTTTGCATAGTAAAAGAACTGCGAATGAATGAATTCATCAAATGAGCGAATGAATTTACAAATGAACGAACAATCGGTTACATAACTATTTTCGATATCTATACATTTGATATGCCATCATTTGACATTGGCCAGTTTTTTAGGTACACGTGGCTGTTTATACATGGAGCTCTTCCTGCACATGGGTGTGATTTAGTATAGGAAGCACACGGACGCAGACATTAAAAATAAACCAGGCATGCGGTCTAAGTGAATTTGAACGCAGCTTTATCACCGGTGCCAGTTGCTCTAGATCCATCATGAAAGGAATAGATAACACTGCGGGATTTTTGCTCACTACAGCTCCACAGACATGTCAGAGCCCTTACTTTACTACCGTAGCCTGAACTGTCCCACCTCGTAAGCTAATAGACCATGTTTGGGATGAGGTGGAAGGTGAAGTTAACAGAATGTACACGCCATAAAACATCCGCAAAGCCCCTGAAAACAAGTCCAGCGCCGAGTCCAATCACCGAATTCATGTTCTAGAATCAATGCAGGAGTTTTTTTCTAGGAATTCTTGAAAACCCATTTGTCTGCAACTCATATAAAACTCAATAGCAAATATTTATTCTCTCCAACTGAGAATTGTCTCCAAATTAAAGCACAACCTCTCTGGCCTGGATATTCAACTTATTTATGCCTTTGTTTGCAGCAGGTTTGACAGTTGCGGTTCCTCGGTGTTTGGCTGCCCTGCCTCTTTCGTCTCCCCTTTTTGACTCATCCACAATGCTGCAGACAGGACTGTCACCAGCTCCTAAGAATATTAGCATGTTACCTCAAATTTTCCATCTCTTCACCAGCTACTTGTTGCCTACAGGTGCATCTTCAGGACACTGCTTTGACCCTAGAAGGTCCTCAAGGGCCTGGCACCAACTCACATCACCAACCTCCTGAATAACTACAAGCCAAGAAGTGCTGTAGGTTTATGGGATGCCAGCTGACTTGTAGTCCCAAAGATTGACATGAAAACTGAGTGGCGGAGCATTTCAACACGAGGCCCCGAAACCGTGGAACACGGTACATACTGCAATGAAGCACACTCCTTCTGTCACTGTGTTTAAAACTGAACTGAAACTCGTATCTTCAACCTTGCATTTCAGTTGCTGATCTCAACTGATGTGTTCACAAATTGTCTGGTTTTTCCTTTCTTTCTCCCTGGGAATTCTTCCTATAAAACTGTGTCTAGTAGTGTTGCTTCATTCACAGGTCTTTTGAAATGGATGACTACCAACTAGCAGTGAGTTTGGCACTTTGGACCTCACAACTTCCAAGCACTGACAAATGGATTAGCAGCCAAGCCTGAATAACACGTTTAATATCTTCATATTGTAGCTCTGTCTTGATAGACCTACTGGTCCTTTATAGATGTATTCACACAATAGAAGGCTCAAGAAGGGTGAGAACTTGATATCTGAATTCCCAGAGATTTTTTTTCCCTCCTTCTAAGATTTTGGGACTTTTTTCTTTTCTTCTCTTCAACTGCCAGCTGACTTGCCCAAATATTTAACTATATCACTTGTATTAAAAATAGAAAATCTGTATTGTTCCATTCCTTTCTTTTCATTGTAACACATCCTCGGTCTTTATGTAGTGGTCTGTGTCACCGCGGTGAGAAGTGTGCTCTATAAACGGAGTATAAACGAAACACTAACTCTTCATCCCTGTAGAACTTGAAGAAGACCTTGTGTATATGCAGGTTTCACTGGAACATCAGCAGGCTGCCAAAATATAAGTAAAATCATATTTTTAAATTTTTGCATGGATGAGCTGATTTTTGTGGCATGCTAGGTTTGATGAACAACCGGACGACAGGACGGACTAACATAGGTTTTACTAAAAAGTATAGCGGTATCCCTCACGATAAAACCTTTGACTTATGAATTTTTGCATCAATAGTGAAATTATTTAATATTGTTTACTAAACTGGAACCAAATATGAGACAATTTTTTGTGAGGGTTACATCTGTATTCACACCTTAGCTAATAATTTTCATTTCTTTCTCTTTGCTGTTTCTTTACTCTATTGTTCAGTAGGCTTCCAAATACCAGCAATAAAAATATTCCTTTTAGCTCCAATAGGAAGAGAGAAATTAAAAGGACGGGTATATTATTTTTTGCTCCCAAAATTAAAACAAAAAACCCTTTTACCAAACCAAAACATTCCGAACGAATAGGATTGCTAAGAAAAAGCCCAACAGCTAACATAAGTCCAATGTCAAGGGGCGCCTTCTGGGATTGTTTCCCTGTGAACCAGGTCTAACTGTCGATCTTAGAGAAGGCATCCAGTTTAGACTGTTTCCTGGAATAAATAATTTATATACTTCACAAATAAGGTTTCATCAGTAATTTCCTTCTTCAGACTTTAGTGTCTTCAGGGCAAATACATGCTACAGTAATACATCTTCAGATCCTCTATATTCTCTGTGGTCTGCATTGTCTCTTCCATCTTAATGTGCTCATATTAGTGGTACCGGAATGCATATATTTTTGTTTTTTTTTACATGAGCCTTATTTAAATTAATGTTAAATGCGATTCTCATTAGCAAAATGTTGAAACAATGAAACAAAATTTCATGTCAGGCAGACAAAATGCTCAAGTACTGTTTTCCTTATTTCTGCAGAGTTCCAAAGAACACTTAACATGTTCAAATACCAGCTCAGTGTCCATCCATCCAGTATCAGTAACTGCTGTATCCTGGTGGTCTAGTGGTGGTCCGGAGTGTCTCAGATCTCAGAATGATCTCAGGATCACTGGGTAGTTGATATTAAAACAACCCCTAGGCAGGACACCGGTCCATTGCAGGGTTGCCACACAGACACGATCACACACATTCCCACAGTATGGAATTCACGGTGACCAATTAACCTGAAACAAATGTCTTTGACCTTTGGGAGGAAACCAGAGAAACCATACGAAAGCCACTCAGACACGGGGAGGAGAATGCGAACACCACACAGACTGAGCCAGGATTGAAACCCAAAACCAAATAGCACAGTAAGGTGGCGGCACTACTCTCTCTAGCATCGTGATGCCCATCTTATGCTCCAGTGCAAGACAAAGTCAAGATGCACAAAACTTGGGGGATGTAAGAATTTTACTTTGAACTTTGCAGACCTCTGACAACCTGGACAAAATATCTGCTTGGTCGCAGTGCAGACCCGTGGACTGTCCAGCCGACCACAGCGCTAGTTTTCATTTTCTTTCCTTTGTTCTTTCTTTCCCTTGTTTTCCACTGTACCGATTTTTTTGTTTTTGTTTTCTGCAGTTTCCCCTTATTTCAGCTTTCTGATAATTCCACTATTTCTGCATTTTCTCAGTGATCATACGATGGTGCTGCAGAAAGAATTTCAGTTTCTCTTCTCCGCTTTGGCCTTTTTATCCACTGAACCGACAGGGCTGACCTGGAAGATGGCGCCCTGTTAACATTTCCCAGCGGCCTCTTGGACACGTCTCGCTTTGCTCCTTTCTGCCGTTTGCATTCCACATGCACCCGGCAAACTTGCTGCCGCATTCTGCTGATAGCCGATCGCTCAAGAGGTGGAGATCCTCCGTCTCAGCTCCCCGCTCACCTCGCAGCTACGAGAGCTCAGATCCTCCGAAGGAGGCGATGCGAGAGATCGGGGACGCCGGCTCACCGCGGAGGACTCAGAGGAGGTCCAGGAGGGCTGACTAGTTTTGCCCAAACACCTGGGCAACCTGGTACGGCGTGTGGGAGAAGATGTTGCATGTTGTGCACCGGAAAGGTGGTGTCACTCAGAGCCCAGAAGATGCAGTGCGGACAGTCAGACTGTACAAAGGAGGAGGAAACCCCAGAAGATCAGAGTGCTCCCATTTATTTATGAGTCCTACCTCAATCTGTCTGTTTCTTTCTTATGCTGTGTCTTGTGTTTGTCTATAAGCAGATTGCGAACTAGGACCAGGTGAAACGTTCTCCTTGTACATCTGTACCAGAGCAGAAAGACAATAAATTTACCTTAAACCTTGATCTTGTTGAGTTCAACACTCTTGCTACAGCGGTACAGCACCAGTGGGTGTGTAAGACCTTCGGCACTATGAGTTGGCTGCAGTCCTATTTGCTGCTGCCAGCTCGACATAAATATAAAAAATGGAATTGATTAGAAATTAAATTATTTAAATAATGAATCCATAGCAACTGAAAACAAGGATTTGGGTAATAAAATCAAAAGCAGTAGTTAAAGTACTCGTTCACTTTTTTAAAATTTATTTCCCTTTGCGAGAATGCATAGCTTTAAATGCCATTTCCGGCGGCATAAATGTTTAAATCCTTAATTTTTGCACTAGCCAAGGTAATCATAGTTGCTGTCCGCACAAAAATACGACCGTAGTAAAAAATCGAGCTTTAACTGGAAATGAAACTTTTATGTCTCAGAGGATTTCTTGTAAGTCTCAGCTTTCCAGTCAAGGACAGTTTTCTTTAGATGTACAGTCGCCTGAAATATTGCGCACGTCGGGGGTAAGATTTCACTCGCTGCCGACTGAGGGCGACCAGAGTGATTAGCATGTTCACCACAACTGAATGGGCGGCGGGGGGTCCTCAGGTGACTGCATAAATAATGCCATGTTGTGGTTCCCTTTTCTGCACTTGAACACCCGGCATCTGCGGCGCGGAAAGGCGTGCAGCCCGGCTGCGCTCGCCGCACACCCACAAAACAATGAATATTGACACGAGCGACACACTGCGACCCACGTTTAATTCAGCGAGGTCGCATTTCACTTGTGTAGAAGCATATGAAAAAGCTGTAGGTTATTAAACAGATGTTTTGCAGTGCATTGCTTTATACCTTTTTACATAGTGACACGTGGATGGAGAAGCCCCAGGAGGGAATTCTGCGACAGAGCACAATTGTAACAAATGTGAACAAAAATGCACCTATTTTGTTTATCAGTTTGTTGCATGTCTAATATTCTTTTCCAAACACTTTTACAGTATTTCATCCTTTTATACAGCTGAATACTTTTACCGTAGCAATACAGGGTGTTCATGGGTCCTAAAAAGAGCAGTGAAGGAGTGTGGGACTTGAACCAGTAACCTTACAGGGCTACATAGCCTTGCCTTTAGCCACTAAAATAAATAGTTTGGTGCAGCTCTTCAGGTAGAAAATATGAATAACAATACTACATACTAATATATTTTAAAGAGGTTAACACTACTGAGACTTTACACCGTGTCCTATGCACTCCGTTCCCTGTACCTGTTTCAGCCGGCGCTCGGCATATGAGGGCTGTTTACGCTCACAGGTTTTAACACTCATATCATGTTGAAATGATAATTTCAATTTCAATTTAAGGGCAAGTAAATAGACATGAGGTAATAGACATGGTGAAAGCAACTCTTTGTGGGCTCTTTGATAGATGAACAAACACACAAAGTAAAAGGTTTCCTGGTAACTGGCACGCAGTAGTTGTTCATACGACATTGTGCAGTCTGTGACACATGTAACTAAACACCAGGTTAGACGCAAACTATGCTGCACCTGTATTTCATTACTGCCGTCCAATATACTGCGGTTAAATGATACGCTTTGTGTACGGTAATTCTTTGGCACGAATGTGAGTTTTTTTCCATTGCCGAGTGCCTGTTTCCCCTTTATTTTAAATAGGGGGGAAATGAATAAATAGCGTGCTCCAAGCCCATCGAAAAAACCCCTACATAACTGTCGACCCGTGAGGTCAGCATGATAAAACACTTGATACACCAGTTACCTCCTTAGAAAACACTGAATGTTGTCGGTAATATGCATGTTTATACCGGGTTGCACAGTGTGTAACAGTACAGGACACTTCACGCTTTAGTGTGACATTTTTAAAAATTAATTGTGATTTTTATTTGACTTGATTTTTTTTTATTACGGATCAGCGTCGGATAAAAATCGGTCAAAGCAAAAGTTTCCATTTGAATACTGATATGTAAGTGTTCCTTTTCGAGAGCTGTTATGGCAGAAATGAGGCTATAAACAGTTTGGAAACTGAGGAACTGCTGTATTTACATTTAGATCACTTATACCAACAAAACAATCCGAACAGAAATGTTGCACAAATTCATGGTTTGCCAGCCCAAGAGACAAATCCCTCTCGGGGAAGGGGGGGGGGGGGGTCTGAAGAGGCTCATCACTTTTCTTTTCATTCAGGCAGTTTTAAAAAAAGTAAGCTTTCCCACATGGCGTTAGCACTGGCTTCCCGTTCATTTCTCGCACATTCTTTCGTTTCCGTGCGTCGCTCCCACGCAGCCGAAGTCAGAGCGCCCTGCGTGCGTGCGACTCCCATTCATGTGTGCGTCATGTCCAGCTCAGCAAATATCCTTTGAGAAGAAGCGAGTGGGTCAACTCCTCCCAGCACTGGCCAAAAAACCTGAAGACACATCACTATCGCCGTCACAAATCCACTTTAGCCAATGATCTCGGTGGTTCTCAATAACATTGAGGCAGGTGGCTCCAAAGCAAACCTATGATCCTATTTCTGTTATGAACCCTTGACTGAAGTGGTAGTTGACTTTGCCTTCTTCTTCTTCTTATTATTATTATTATTATTATAGTTTCCATACATACGCTGAGTTTCAGAGTTATTTACATACAATATAATAACTTTGCCATGCAGTTAGAGGTGCAAACCAAACAGATGTGTCTGTTCATTAGTTAGCAAACCGTATCATTCGCCGTTACTACGAAGTAACAGTTTTTGTGCTTAAAAGTGGTGCGCGATATTTCCAGACTGCCCCGGTTCTGCTGACGTTAATGACATATTTCGACGACTGTTAGCTGGGAAGCATCAGACGGATTCGGTACATCGAGATCGTACATCAGAAATCCAGTTCCTTGCAGGTTCTCAGTAGCCGTTTGTTGCTCAGTTCTAAACTTGCAAATGACCTCTTCAACTAGACTCGCGCGCCGTTCGTCTTAACAATCAATTAAATTTAACACCATGCAGAGGTTCCTCATAAATGAGCTTCTCTGCTAAACTCGCCGCTGTAAGCAGACTTGAACTGTAACCTTTAAAGTTACAACGGAACAGCCCCAATTAGCTGCCGTTTCCGTTATTTTACAGAGGAGGGAATCGTCGTCTTTAACAGACCAACTGCCTCCTCCAGTCACAGTGGGACGATACTACCTTTTTCAAAAAAAAAAAAAAAAAACTTTTCTCCTGGTGATATTACAATTATTGCACGTTCACTTGTTACTGAAGATGCAGCTTTTAACTGTGCTGGTCCATTAATCCGTTAACCACGTTTTCCTGCTCAGGGCCACGGTGGGCGCGGGGGGTCTGGAACCCATTTTGGAATCACTGGATATTAGGCCACAAAACTACACCCCGAACGGGACACCGCTCCATTCGGAAGCATCAAATCCTTCCCAATTCGGTGCTTAATATTAAGGCACGGCACCGATCGGTACTGTGCGTCGGATTACCCCCCGCGCAGCGCAGATCAAATAACGTGATCCGGCGCCGACAGACACATACACACATGTATGAGCTCCCCGTGCCGCACACCTGAATAGGTATTACTTTTTAATGACCCACCTAGGTGTTTTAATTAGTGAGAAATCCTTGTTACGGGAGGCAGATGGCGGAATCTTCTGTCTTTTGCTAAAGTCACAGCAATTAAGATTCTCCGAGACGCCGGCTCCCTCTCGAATGCTTAATAAGGCGGCCCAGCAGAAAGTAATACGAAATCTGACGCCTTGACAACAGTCTCACCTTGAAACTTTGAAACTTCAAAATAGAAACGAGTCAATTTCTTGACACTGACCTTTCAAGTTCTCGCAGAATCCATGAAAATTCGTATACAAATGAGCGTAATTGTCAAGTGGAGAATGCCATTTTGGATTGATGTGATTTCTCTTATCGCAGCTGAAGTCTCCGTCTACCTTTCCTATGACAACCTTTCTTTTTCAGCCACTGTTGGGGGGGGGGGGAGGAAAAAAGCCCCCGGACGGTTGTCAGTAATGACGTCCAAGTCATTTTCTTACTTTGTATGCGAGAATTGGGGTCCCGAAAATGTAAGCACGCGAACGATCGGTTTAAGGGATTTTCGGCAAATCGCCAGGCAAACAGCATTTATTAAAGACACCGTTCGTCCAAATTCTGTCTTGAAGTGCTTGAAAAAAGATGACATCTTTTGAAATTCATTCAAGATAATATTGACTAAGACTGATTTAAGATAATATCGACTCATTTTTGTTGCTGGATGCGAAATGAACTTATCAGAAAGTGATGATATATTTATTTTATATTCAATTCCATTACATATCACATATATATCACACTCACACACACACACACACACACACACACACACACACACACACACACACACACACTAAAAATAAAGTGACACAGTGACTGAGCAGGTGGCACTGCTGCCTCACAGCCCCTCAGCTGGTTGGACACGAGTTAGAACCCAGCTCAGTTTGTGTAGAGCTTGCACGTTCTCCTCGTGTTTCCTTGGTTTTCCTCTGCGTGCTCCTGTTTCCTCCCACTGTACAAAGATATGCATTTCAGGTCAGCGAATCACTCTGAATTGCCCCTACAGTGTGTGTGTGTGTGTGTGTGTGGACAATCTGCAACAGACCGGTGTCATTTTCATAGCCTGGTAGCCTCTGCTTCTGGTATAGGCTCTGGGCAGGCATGACGCTCCTCAGGATTAGTGGTTAACAAAAACGGACAAATAGCCGAAGCACATTAAAGATAGTATTTTGTGACGTCCACGAGGATGGCCCAGATTGTGTCTGAATTTTCACGATAACCCCGATTTTACAGTCCGCACATCGCAAAACAGAACAGATGGTGGATTAGAACACTTAATCTCCATTTATACTCCATTAAAATCTCCATTTAAACTCTGTTTCTCAGCTCTCACGTCTACGGTGGCAGACAACCAACAGTGCTCTCCAGCACACTTCCAGTAGTGGTTTTTGACACCATAGAATAAAGCTGTGTTCAACAGCTGGATGGAGCCATTAATCTGTTATAATCTCGTACTGTTGGAATCCCTTGTCTCATTCCGGAGAGTTCCACTAAAACAAGTCAAACTTGAGCAGAATTACGACGGATCTTACTGCTCCTCCTGCTGTTTTGACACAAGTTCACAGGTATGACTATTTTATGTTTATTTAGGAGGGAAAAGAACTGAATAGAATATAGTTCATAGGCTCATTTTACATCCAACAGAAATATCCTGCCCACATAATTTCATTGTTTAAAGTCAGACCACATCTCATCCATACACGGACCACTGTAATACAGCAGAGCTCAGGGTCTTCTCTTGATTGAGAAATAGCAGAGACAATAATAATATGGCGAAAATGTATTATTATTATTATCATCGCTGTTATAACTGTCTATAAAAAAGGAAAAGCTTTTCTTGTATTGTGTCTTTCATCTTTCACTTTTTTCCAAGTCTGCAAGGGACACAGGAAAGTCTGACAGCTTCAAGTGTGGCATTAAGTGGCCGTGCATGGATTCATTGTCTTCTATTCATTCAGTCACAAGCCAAGCGTTATCGTCACAAACAAAGGGACAGATCGCCAGTTTTAAGGTGGACTAAAACGTCGCCGTCTTTACTGATTTTGTTTGAAATGTATATAATTCCTCTCCAGTGCTTATGTGAAGTTCCTTGCCTCGAGGAAGGACAATTCATAAATCACTAGTCCTCAAAGGACTCGTGTAGGAATCAATTCCAGTTCAATACTTCCCCTGGCCTCTTGTGTGCTAATGGCCACGGCGAATCTCTCGGAAGCCTGTTTGTCGTGACAGTATTAATGAAGATTTCCTCCTTCTGACCGTTGTTCCGCGGCTCGTGTTTTAATTGTCACTTCTCTAAGCGTGTTTTCAGTCATACGAGTTTCCCCAGAAAGCACTAACAGAAGATAAATTTAAACATGTAGATAAATAAAAAGCACCCACTGACAGACAGCTCAACAACCATTGTCTTGTTCAGAGCTTTTATTGAGGTGTCTATAGAGGTATTATAGAGGCTGGCATGACTAAGCCACGAATGAAAACAACAAATGTACGTGTAATGCTTTAGTTGTTTATATTTTTATCATGTCTTTATAATGATATTATGACAGGTCACAGGAAACTCTATAACATCATCACGAGCCGGTATGAAGCATGAATTAATTCCACGGTCGTGATGTTTTATACAAAAGCATCTTCTGTCACCTGCGATAACACGCAAGACTTTGCATGTTGGGTTAAAAAGAAACACCTTTCACACTGTTGCTACACGGTGCCCTTAACACCAAACGTCACGAATTAAACCTTCACTAAAATACCTGGAATAATGACTACGCTCCTTTGATGTTTCGAGAAGCCTATTCAGTTCGGAGACGTTTGCGTAAATCTAGTCCGTGCGCATGAGTCACCTTTTTTATTGTCACCCGCTGCATACATTTCCGATCCGTTCTGTCCACTTGTTGTCCGTCACAACTTGCGCTCGAGACCTAGGCTGTAAACGCGGGAAGCCGGTCGAATTAACCCCCTCACACCGGTACCGTTGTGGTGGTCTTTACCACCAACTGCTGTCTGTTGGCAGAAATGTAGGGACGTTTTGTCGTCCGCAACAAATTTGTTGGAAACAGGCCTGAAAAGAAAATGAAGAATAAACCCACGAGCCAAGCAAAAATGTTTGCATAACTGCAATTGCGTAACTTTGTAAGTTACTAACCTGACGCTCCACTGCGGTTCACTTTTTATTGCTGTGTTATAAGGAACGTGGCACACTGTCCTTGGCAACTTTCGGTAATCTGTTTTCCCATTTAAACTGCTGCTATTTAAATTATTGTTAAGCTTCGCTCACAAGACTTTCCGTCACGAGTAATGGAAACTGGATAGAGCTGTTAAACACGGTAAACCCGCGACACCTGTGACAGGACTCCGACAAAACCTTTGGTGGGCGGCGGTTGACATTTCATGCTTGTTGTTGCATCACTGTTGAATCCAAAATCTATTAACAATTACATATTTATTAACCACTCTGTAATTTTTATGCAACATACACATCCGAAGCACGGTGCTGTTACACTTCTCTTTTAAAGTGGTGCCTAAATGTCACCAGTGGCCACGGAACACAAACTGCCCGACACTGAGAAAGTCGGACAAAAGGTGAATTTAACCATCACCGTGTACTCCTGTATTTTTCATAACAGGGATAGAGTTTTTGTTCCAAATGTTCTGTTCTCAAATAGAAACTGAACTAAAACGTGCCACACGCATGTGGCAGATGCAAAACTAAAGCTGCGCCGTAAAAATCACCTCATTGGTGGCCAGAAATAAACTGTTCTTGGGCTACTGTGGATATGGAGGCTTGTTCGATTTTTTAAGGGTTAAATAAAGCCACGAAAAACGCGCTTCCTTTTGCATGCCTTTCTTTATGCACGTTTAGACCACAAAATATGTGCGCGGAGTGCAGAAAATCATGTCTTCAAACTGCAGATGAGGTTTTTTTCATGCCCGCAATGAGTAACAATGCCAAGCACACCTGGCCCTGTGAAACCTTCTTCCGCGATAAATAGGCTTTGTATTCATTCTTTCATTATATTGATCTCTTTCAAATTATATGCACAAGAAAGCAATTTCAATGTTTTCACTTTGCCGGGGTGACTAATCGGGTTGTGCAGTGTGACTAATTCCGCCTCTAAGTGAAATACTCTGCATGTTCAGGTGTCCTACGAAGTGAACGGATTGAATGCTCCTTTTGTGATGCAAAAAAAAAAAAAAAAATAAAACAGAGATGCAATTCTAACATGTTTAATCGCAGAGCAACCCATAATTAGCATTCCGCTTATGGTAATAGTTGAAATGCCTTATATACTGCATGTCAGAAAAACACCTAAAAAGGTGCTTGTTATCAAACCGCAGCTGTTGTTAAACCATCTTAGTCAAACATGGCTGTTGTCAAAACCTCTCCGTAGGCAACTGCTTTTATGCTGCAAATAAAGGTATGTTATGTAAAACTGGCACGTATAAAAATTCCTGTCTGCTTTTCGTCCCTCTTTTCTTCAGCAAAATAATGCAACGGATTATTTGCAGTCGGGGCAGCACAGCGGAGCGGTGAGCAGCACCTGGCCTGGTGGGCCGCACGTTTGAATTCAGCTCAGTCTGTGGGGGGTATGTATGTCTTGTCTCTGTGGGCTTCCTCCCACAGTGCAAAGATGTGTGTCAGATGAACCGGGAGCCTAAGCGTGCCGTGATTCTTCCTGGGATGGGCTCCTGACCCCTGCGACCCTCCTCAGGAGTCGGCAGTTAATGCCGAAGGAGAGTTACACTCAGACTACCTGAAAACACGTGAACAAGAAGGTCTGGGGCGTCTGCTTTCTCACGCTGAAGTTCAAAACACATTTAAAATGTCATTTTATTTATTCTTAAGAGTACCAGCCTCGCTAAGGACGTTCCTTTCCCCTGTTTGAATACCATCTTCAAAGTCACGCACCAAATACTGTCAGACCATTTACTTGCCTTGTGTGACAGAAGAAGTGAGCGAAATGTAAGCTAAGAGACGTAACTGTGGTTTTTAATTTTTGAACTGCACGTCATTTTGGAATTTCAGATCCCTATAGACAAATTTTAAATAGCCCGTCGTGAGTCACAGGTGGATTATTGCCTGAAAGGTCAGTACAACACAAGGCATCAACAAGAATCTGCCAATGCTAGTTAACCAAGACAAGCAAAACCGGGGTTTATTTTTGTAATTCATGCATATTTTACAGTAGATAAGTGGAAATCTGAAATGTTTTGTTTGTGCTATTAAATTTTAATGTTAATGAGTCAATGCTTGATTCTTATTCTGTTATACAGTGCCATTTACAAAATGTCACTCAGAGAGTGTACCCACAACAAAATCAATGCCCGTCTTTCCCGCTTTAAGAGATTCATTACAGTAAATACGGCCAGGATGACATGGTCAGGCTGGTGTGCGGAGCGGTGGGAGGTTGGGGAAGTGGTTGGTGGAAGAAAAGAATGCAATAAAAGCCCATTGATCCTGAGCGCTAAACAATATAGAGCAGTGGGCATGGAGAGCTGTGGCCGAGGTCTTTGGGGCTTTGCACTGTGGAGCCAGCCTGTGACCTTTGAGGTTAGCTGTACCGTGCTATTGATAAAACAAGATATGATTACCTTACCTTTGGGAAATGCAGTTTTTTGATACAGCGGAAGGACAAGTACACCAATAACTCAGTCTTGACACAGTTCTTCATTCACAGGCTTCTCCTGTATTACAGCTCTGGACTGTGTTACAGCTCCTACCAAGTTTACCCTGCTGTGTAAATGTGAAGACCGCTGTAAAGTCTCTGTGGAGCACAGTGTCGGGTAAATAAATGATTTGTTCGGCGCACTTTCTGATGCGAACCGATTAAAAGTGGCAAAAATAAAGGAAGCAAAGCAGCCGACTGAAACAATCTTTATGCTCGGTGCCGTTTTGGACTTTGGTGAAAGGGGAAAACCTGCAATATGGGAATACGGAACCTTTTGGACTCTTCGATCATTTTTAGCACGTTTGCAGTGGGAACGACGTTTCTTTATTGAACTGTAAACGTCACCCTGATGCGCAATACAGTGTGGCTGGATGATATATAGCTTCACAGTAAGATGCCGATCACAGATCGCTGGCGTTCCTCTTACTTTGCGGTGGCTTCTCTTGGGCGGATCTTTCAGCACCTTCTCCTTGCCTTCGTTTGGAACAAAATACCAGCAGATGTCAGCAGAGACACAATTCTATTTTTTTTTTTCCACGCCGGAGGCTTCGCTGCAGCATTAGCCGAAAAGATCTGAGCCTTAATCTCCTTCTCTTGGTGAATAACCTCCTCTTGCTACAAGTGACAACATAAACTACACTTTGTATGTGTCGAGGGCCTCAGCCGAGAGTCCAGAGTGCCACTTCTTCTATTGCTAGGATTTATGGCAAGGTCATTCGCAGAACAATTCTCCCCAAACTCCACCATTTATTCTCAAAACATTAGCCGACAAAGGGAATTTATGTTTACATACTCATCCTCCTGATGTTGTAACCCTGGAATTCATTTTGTACTTTAAGAGCAACACAGGGGTAAATCTTTGGGATGGTTCATGGTCATCTGCAAACTCCTCTGAAGAGCCTGAGGAGTGGAATAGTCACGCTGGGCATTCAGAACAGAGATGTGTCACTCAGTAATCCTTACATTCACATAACACTAAATACTGGCCCAACTGAACCATAATCCAGCACCATAAACAAGAATTACGAAAAAATTCATGAATAAATGCTTCAGCCATTTCTTGAATAAATATTAAATAATCAAAACTGGAATATATATATATATATTTTTGTTTTTTTTTTTATCCAGTTCAGGTAGTCAGGATATTTGAAAATTTATCATACCTGCAGGAGGCACGACTCTTCCAGCGTCTTAAAATGCTTTTCATCCCTTTTTTGTCTAACAAGTTGCGGCACTTGACATAAAAATCATCGCATTTTGTGTGTTTGTTTGAAGTTTGTGATTTTTTTAAAAATCCGAAATAGATTCCCACGAGTAATTACTTTCGAGGACGAAGCATTTCCTCTGTATAGCCTACATTAAAGACTCAAGTCACAAAGTGCCAAAGTACATTTTGAAGCGTAAAAATACATAAAACTGTACAAATGGTTATAATTTGACTTGAATGTTTCGTGTCAAAGTGTTGCTTTAGATTAGAACCGTCTAGTTAACTGTACTTCTCTAGTTATTGGACAGTTTGCTTTCAAATCATTCTTAAAATTTCATGCCTGTAGAGGAGTGTAAAACATGGTTACGCATCGTGATAATTTGAATGGCCAGAGTAAAATTGGAACTGTCGTTCTTCAGAGCGGCACTGTGTCAGTAAGCACCCTGGTAGTGCTTTATCCACTATCCTTTTTCTCCGTACTATAGAGCCATGTGTCCTTGATGTATAGAATTGCCATCACAGAATGGTCTCTTTCTCTGTTTCTGGATGTGCAGCAAAACATTACGGGTACAAAGAGAGAGAGAGAGAGAGAGAGAAAGAGAAAAAACAAGAAAGCTATATTCCCAGAAGCTCAGCAGCCTCCTTGACTTTGAGGACCAAGTCTGGTTGATTTATTAAACTTTTTGAGTCGCTCTTTGCTCAAGTTTTACTTCCAGCGAAAATAAACCCCGCGGCTCTTTCTATATGTCATACAGGCCCACATTAATAGAAGAAAGTGCACTGGTGTTCAAAGTGGGACAAAAAAACATTTATACCACCAACCTACCAATCCCCAACCAGCTGTCTTACAGATTGACAACATGATCTGGCATATAAACAATACATTAAATAAAGGTATCCAGTAATGGAGGCCTGGCAGCCACTATGTGCAACCCTGCATGAGCTGTTTCCTCTCCTTAACTCGAATTCCACAAGAAACTAAAAGCAGACCAACCCCAGCTGTGTTCCACTTTGACATAAACAAATAATTTACAGCCAAGGGCATAAACAGTTATCTGTCAGCCCCAATCCTCATAGTGTCTTCCAAAGTGGCTTGGTTCAACGCAGAAGCATACCATGCATGAACAAAGAGGAGACAGAGGGTGCCCCAGTTTATTGTTGGGATGGAGGTGGATAGGGAGGAGTCAGGGTTGCAAATCGGTTTTTTTTAAACTCTCTTATCTGCATGAGCACATCTAAGACATAGAAAAAGGACGCCCTGCGAACCCGACCAACAGAACACTGGAACCCAGCTGTGAAACAATTACGTGTAACAACCTTACGCTAATTCATCTATTTCTTCTCCAAAATGACGTGTAACTCAGCAGAGCATTTCACCAACAGATGATGAGATACATATGCAGACACAAGAAGCTCAAAAGTGTAGCCAGTTTGTGTAATAGCAACACTTTTGCCAGCCTGCATTACACAAGCGGCTGGATACGGATATGAAAGGGATCACAGAGGTTTTGAAACATCATGCAGTAAGAGTTTAAGAATGGAGGCGTGAAGTCAGAGGAGAAGTGTGTCCGGAAGCGATGTGTTTGAGTTGGTGGGGAGGTGTAGCCATGGAAGAGGTAGGTTTAACCTGATGGGTAGCTCCACACTGCTCTCTCCTCCCTCATTTCATGGCTTAATGATAACCAAGTGGCACCTTTTGAGAGGGAACCATCAGGGTCACGTAAGGCAACTAGTTTGAGACACTGGGAGAGACTTGTAGGAGTGAGAGGCTCCCTGAAATGGGCCCAGGTTTGTGCTCAGTGGGCCACTGTTCTGTTGTTGCTCTTTTTGTAATTTTGTCCCGGTTTTCGGTTTCTAAATTTTGCCTTTGTCTGACGGTAAAGCTTTGGTTTTGTTGGTGAAACCCGTTACCTTTGTTTTAAGCGACTGTTCTTGATTGTTTCAAGGGATTCAGTAGGTCTGAGAGACAGAAGTTTATGCCGCCCCACTGAAACCAAAAGAAAGTTTCGTTGGATTTTGGACCCATTGCGAGTGGGACCATCATGCAGACAGCGGCTGAGGAGGAAACCAAGCGATCAGGTCCTGCAGGTAATGAAGTGCAGATCCAATAATGGTCTTGTAGGGCTGTAAGAAGGGTCTTGAACTCAACAGGAGCAAACACTGCAAACAAATATTTTGTCCAGGTTTTCAGAGGTCTGCAAATTCAAATGTGCAGTTTTGCATCATTTCCAACCATTCTAGATCTTAACTTTGTCTTACACCGGAGCACAAGGCGGGTGCCACGGGAGTGACTGCACTGCCACCTCACAGCAGCTGGATTGTTCAGGCATGGGTTCCAAACTGGTTCAACCTTTGGGGATTTTGAAGGTTCTTCCCATGTCTGCAGGGTTTTCCGGTGTGCTCTGGTTTCCTCCCACCACCCAAAGGCACGTGTTTCAGGATAATTGGTCTCTCTAAGTTACTCATAGTGTGTGTGGTTGCGGCCAACTTGTGATGGATTACTGCCCAGTCTGGGGGTAGTTTCAGATGGATATTCATACCGCCCTTCAAGGTGAGGGTGGAAAGGATAAGCACACTAGTATCAATCTGAACCTCTTAGATAAGTCAGAATTCCTGCAAGTAGAGTCAGCAAGGAGCATGCAGCAATACGCAATGTGGATCTTGTGTGTGTGTGTGTGTGTGTGTGTGTGTGTGTGTGTGTGTGTGTGTGTGTGTGTGAGTGAGCGAGTCAGAGAGAGTATAAATAGCCACAAAAAGCTGCAGGTCTTTGTTTACTCAGCAGTTTTTAATAGTAGTAATTACTGACATAACATATTTTCTGCACTACAATTTGCTGTTTTTTCTCCCCTCGCAGACTGGTGTGACTCATACGCCACTGTGATGAATGTGTGTCTGTGTATATATCTATAGCTACACAATATACAGACACATTCATTCATATATATATATATATATATATATATATATAGTGTGTATATACTCAGTGTGTGTGTGTGTGTGTGTGTGTGTGTGTGTATAATATATACACATACTGTGTGTATGGGTGTGTTTATGCATGTGTGTATATAAATATAATATGCACATATTGTATGTATCTATTTTATTTTCTTGTGCAATACAATACAATGCAATATGTACATAGAAAATAAATATTAATGCAAACAATAAATGCATGATGACCTACTGCTGAATTGTTTTGTATCCATCTGACTGTACATTTGCATGACCTGTTTTTAATCTATCTGTGGAGAACAGTTGCAGTAAATAACAATATGAATGCATGTGTGGCCTGGTAAACCGATTCAGTGCACCGTGGTCCTGCTGGTGAAATACCTGTTATGTGCGATTTACACTGCAGTTTGACTTACTTGTTCATTTGTTTTTTTTAGTATGTGCATTTTTAGGCTATGCGACTCGTAACTCGAATAATATGGCAAATTAGCCATTTAACAGAAGCAAATAAATGCTAACTATGGAACAGTGTGGCACACTGGGGAGGTACGATACCCGCGTGCGCAGATGCACACGTGCCAGTCATACATGCTCAGTGTGTACAGACAACAGCACGTGAAGACCTGCGCCTACTCATCTCTCCATGTCCTCATGTGGGGAAAAACCAGGCATTTGTCACAATCTGATTTGTTTGTTTAAAAAAAAAAAAAAAAAGACTCAAAACACACATTAACATTGACGCAGGGAAATGCTCAAAGTTATTACCTGCAGACTGCAGAGGAAAAAAAAAAGAATTCCCTTTGGACTGTAGCTGTAAAGTTAAGCACAAAGGAGTACAAGAGCCCGAGTCCCACTGCCTGGTATTAAGTGTGATCGTGTCTCCATGAAAGCAACTCCAGTAGTAGCCTCTACTACCAGCTCTGCAAAGCGAAATCCCTATGCGGGTAAACAATAAAAATAATAAATAATTCACACCCTATAGGGGGAATTTCTGTAAATATTCCCTGCTGTTGCTATGGAACCCATGTTTGAAGGAAACAACAAGAAAACCCAATTAAAAGCTCAAAATCTTTAGAAACATGTTAACAATATGAATGGTATGTCTTGGGCACTTTTTTACATTAACAACAACAACAACAACAACAATAATAATAATAATAATAATGATGTTATTATTATTGTAAAAATAAAATCTGGCTAGGTCTGTGAAGTACATTTGCGTGTGTTTCGGCTTTTCTTCCACTGTCCAAGCTGTGATCAATAATGGATGAATGAATGAAAATGCTATAACTATAAAGATGTTGCAGAGCTGCCCACCCTAAGAAATGGCGAGATAAAAGTGCAATTGGCAGTAATTTAATTTTAAAAGTTTTTAAATAAATCAAAGGCTTTCCATCATTAAGTTTTCCGATTCCCCAAAATTTATGCACAGTTTTTTGCATCAAGAACATTGGCACTCATGTCATGACTCAAACTTCAAGAGGATTTTAACAGTTGTGAATCTTTAGCTCAGTAGTTATTAAATTAAAAATGTGCAACAGATAGTATAATGCCTGCAAATGAAATCTACAAAAACAAATAAATGGCTAACGCACAACGTAACAGATCGGGATGGGATCACTGATGACATTTTGATGACATTTTGTAAAAATAATACGCTTTAGGAAACTTTAGTATTATTTCATACATCAAGACTGACTGTTAGTGACAGACATTTGGAAACCTATATTCATTTTAGGAAAAGGTATAACTAAATAAGTAAAAAGCACTCTGTGATCTGTTTTCTCTGGGAATTAAAATTTCAGGTGTTAACAGCTTTTTGTCAGTGACTTATTTAGTCTTGAAGGTTTTGGGCTTCTGTAAAATAAATAAATAAATAATAATAATAATAATAATAATGATGATGATAATAATAATCTGCATGCTGCTTAAGGAAATAGATTAGCTAGTCAAAGCAAGTTAACTCATAAACTCATAACTTCAGTTTTGTTATTGTTTTGAATGTCAGAGTTACCTGGATTATAGTCTTGAGCCGCATCCCTGACAGTACAGCGGCCGCCTTGCAGGCGTAAATGGAAACGGAGGCTTTTAATCAGCCGTGTTGTAATAACAGCAGAACAGGAGATTTAATTGCTTTGGGATACAGGACAGGATATTGATCAGAGGCTATTTTCATGTTCTGGGGTATCCATGGAAACTGGAGAATAGGAGTTTTGCATATGAGGTACTTTGATGCATTGGGAGAAGTTTAGCTTGACTTCAGAAACCGGGGTTTATAGAAACGGTAAACAACTACAGCGATTTGGTTATTTTGTTGGTTGCTGGTTACCATGTCGTGTTTGTTTGTCATTTTTTTTTTTTTTTTTTTGCACTGATCATTTATCTAAAGGAACCCTGGTCTCATTAGCTAAAAAATAATGCTGCTTCATTAAAATACTTATTCTCATATTTATTTACTTATTTGTGTTACACCTCTTTATCTCGAAATTTTGTCATAGCCAGTTACCCATTTCTAATATTGCTCTCACCCATACCAGCTCTGAGGCGGCTGAATGATTTTGTTGGTATTACAAATACAGCTATCCCCTGGTTTATGATCATAATCCATTCCCAAAAACCAGGCTTAAACCAAACCAAATGGAAAAGTGCTCTTTGTCAAGCCGCAGACCTGAAATCTGGAACACTGGTAATTCTCATCCTCTGTGAGTTTTTTGACCAGTTAGGTGCTTTAAAACCCACTTTTTGTCTTGAAAAGGTAACATTCAGTCTTTGAAATAAGGCTTGGGAAGCTGCACAAAGTGCCTTGGCACGCATCACATGCTTACGTCATACACAGTGTACGTCACGCTGACCAAATGGCACGACCATGACGCTAATGCAGTTTCTCACATATGGTGCTAGACACATTGCACCTTCTTGGGGGGGAGCCCATGTACGACAGAAGCACGAACCTCATGTACTAATTTCAACCAGTTCAAGGGTAATAATGTTTGGTGACATATACTGTTTATGTTTTCTGCCTTAGGATGGATACCGAGGTTCACACACACACACACACACACACACACACACACGCACACACACACTCTCACACAGTTACACACATTAGTGATGTGTGCCACAAAAGCAGTTCCAAGCTAATTTGTCAGGAGCACAACAAACATGGCACTTCAGCTGTAGAGGGACAATGTACTAAGTATGTACTAAGTAGAAGTCTTAAGGTAGTCATGTTTGGTAATATATGGTTCATCATTACTGCCTGTAGTACACTTGGCCTGCACCTCACTCTTTTCACCATGAACCTCCTGCATTAAATGTAACCAGTTTAAGGTGTTGTTATGCAAAACACCCGCAACAAGACAGCTGGAAGAGATAAAATCCAGTCGCTATTTGTGAGCATCTACATGCCAAACTTGATATACATATCAGACTATTTCTGGTTTTCTATCTTGGAACGGGGAGCGAACTGACTAAGCTGGCAACAAGGAGGGGTGATGGAGGGGTGCTGGAAATAGGACCCAAACTGGTGACAGGGGAACAGTGAGTGGGGGGGTGTGTTTCAGATGGAAAAACACCAATGTCATCACCATCACCACCGCCATCATCATCAAGATACCACATGGTGACAGGAGCCAGTAGCTATAATACATACATCAAGAAAAGCAGCAGTTTGTAAACTCTGTATAAAATGGAAATATAATAAATAATAAGAAAATCATACAGCACATGTATGTCCCACATTACTGATGTAATGGTAATACAATTTTATGATATATAAATTTTATTGGTTTCCTTTCCACATCACTACAACTGAGGGATGCATCACTCTCTTTGGCACCAGTTCAGCAGCACTAAAAACACCTTTGTATTAAATGCAACCAATTTAATGGAAACGCCATTAGGTGATATATAATATATTTTACTTATACAGATATCTCGAGATAAATAATCAATATTTAGAATCTCTAGGGATGGGTGTGGATTTGGGAGACACTGGAGTGAGTGAAGTTAGTCAATATTTGACTAGATCCATCGAGCTCCTTGCCTCTCAGTGCATCAAATAACCTTCCGGAAATCTAAGGGGCCCCAGCTAAGACTCCAGACATCAGTTCATGAGTAGAGGAAAGGTTCTCAGGGACCTCAACAAGAGGGGTGCACCATCTTGGAAGTCGCATGTGCAGAGGGTTGAGGAAATTTAGTCCCATTGGGAAGTCAGAGATTTCTCAGCCTGTGAGATCTGCTTTGTTACATGAGCTGTCCCACCTTGAGACAATCCTTGGAAAAGTCTTTAATTCCAGTGAAAAGGGTTTGCAAACACTCCTGATATGATTTGAAGATTAAAACCCTGTAATATGTATTTTTAGGTATACCGAAATATTCTAAAATGATTACCATGAAAGCATAGATAATTCTACTGTGGGGTTTCCCAGAACAGATCACACACTTGCCCTCAAGACACACCTTTGCATAATCCACCCGAGACAAAAACTAAGTCACAGCTGGACCCCCGAAACAGCATCTTCGGCAATTATCTGTAAAAAAAATACACGATAAACGTTAAATTTAACGGCAGCCGGGGGGGATATCCTGGCATCACAGGGCGCCAGGTTATGAAGCTATGCCTGGGTGGGACTTCAGTCCATTGCAGATTGACCACACACACCCAAAGGGCAATTTAGCATGACAAATTAACATGAAACACATGTCTCTGGACTGTGGGACGGACCTGGAGCACCCAGAAGAAACCCACACAGATACAGGGAGGACATGGAAAATCCTGAGCTGGATTCAAACTCACACCCAACCAGCCTGTGAAGCAGAAGCAGCTCCACTTGTCACCATGTCCCCCCTGTTTCAAAAACAGCAGGAACTCTGTTCTATTAAGTTACGTCTGGACAACTTATATTAATGCAAATGTGACTGTTGCTTTGAACAGTCAGAGGAATTATAAGAAAATTATTGATTCCGTGACATGGTGGGCAGTGCAGCCATGACGCTGAGCAGGGGGGCACTGATAACAGCCCCCCATTGACCACCCCAGTGGAATAATGATGACCATCTGCGGCTTGTGGACATGGAATCAGCAGAAGCTGTGAAGGCAGCCGGTCTGAGAGACTGGCGGGGTTGCTGGCCGGGAGCAGGAGGGCCACCATAGATGGGTCCAGTTTGGTAATATTTGGGTATATTTATACTGCCTTGGTTTACATTATAGATGTCTAGTTTCTGCCTGTTTTGAGTCTTACTTTAAAGAGGCCATGTCCCCATTTTGGTGGGATTTTTCTAAATAAACCTTCAATTGGTTTGGCGAACCCTGCTGTCCTGCACCTCAACCCACAACTGTATATTAAAATCTTTGGTTCTCTTCCATTTGTCTTCATGCTGCTGAAAAAGTATCATATTATTTATTCCAGTTAAGTCCCAGAGCACGAGGAATTTTATTTCAAAATGTAAAAATGTTGTCTTTATATGTCGGTTGAAAAACAATAAAAAAATAATTGTGAATACAGGCACAAAATAAATAACAAGAAATCAATTTTCTCCCTTCATGCACTCAAAAACAAGACTGAAAAGTGAAGGTGATGAAAAGTCGTCGTTTCCAAGGCAACCTGAGGAAGTGGGACCTTTTGCACTCTTTATATTTAATTAGTCTTTTATTCTGTGGACTTTTTTATAACCTGGACTCGACTGCACTCGTGGTGTTTACGCTTTAATTTTACATTCAAGAAGCCTGACAGAGTTCCGACTGAAAACATATTCAAGAATAATTACAGACAGATATCCTGCTTTCTTTTTTTGAAGTTTCTTTTGATAAAGCGAGACGCGTTTCTAAAATTTAGTCCTGCCTCACATCACTTGTCTTTTCGATGCAGAGTATAATGAATGTATTTACCCTCGATGCAACCCGTTTGTCTCAACAATTTTTGTTATACGTTACACAACTTTTTTTTGCTGTTTTAGGTTCATGCCTCAAATCGGAAGACCAGAGGACATTTTCCCCCACAAACAATTGCATCTCACAAAAAACTATGCTGAATTAGTCCCTGTTTTACTCTGAGCCACATAGAACATTACAGCTTGTGATGGGCACTTCCATAGCAAACATCCGCCAGATTGTAGGAAAGTTGGTTTCCTCCTTCATTGTTTGACTCTTGACCCCCCTGCCGTGATGAGGCCAGACGAGACCAGCGGTGAGACCAGCACCCCGTGCTGCTGGGAGCTGAGGACCCCGTGCCACGATGGGCCCGCACCTTGGCATCATCATATATTAACTTTTACTGTCCTACACAATGCTGTCCTTACCAGCACAACCTTTCTCAGCTGCTATTCCTGGCACTATTAGTCTACGTGTAGAACACCCAGGAGGGGGGCAGCTGCTGGCACTCGGACCCCCAGCCGCCTATTTTTCTACCTTGCCTTACCCTGGTTGGGAGTTTTTTTGCTTTCCTCTCCTCGGTGGCCGGCAGACTTGCACTTGTTATTAAAAGTAGAACCTTATAGCCTCACTTTATGTCTGTTATCGCTGTTTTATTCTGTTGTTCTTTTTAAAAATAAACCCAACTGAATTTGCATAGTTTCCCCCATTCCCAACACGGGAAAATGCAAAATGTAAAACTTGTCAACTTTTAAATGACAAAAAGAAAAAATACATTTCTTAATTCTGTTTTTCGTGGACTTTTCACCTCATTGCATAAGAACTATGGGTTTTTAGAGGTAATTCTCACTTTAGGGTAATTCATTTCAGCTTTTCTCTGAATCATCGAAAAGCCCTGGGAGCTGGGAAGCAGATGTAAACTGCCAGGGGGATTGTTTCATTCTTCAATAGCGATTTGCTAAATAGGAAGACGTTAAATTTCTCTTCCTATGTACCACGTGCATTTGGCTCCGTCTTTTTTTTGGTTAATCTTTACAACTCTTTCCACAGGAAGCACTGAAACCACGCTCTAAAATCATCTTTGTTCAGAAGAAAATTTATAGCAATACATTTAGGCGATTGAATTGTTCACAGCTTCTATATAAAAATACATAAACAACTGTAAGACAAAAAAAAAAAAGATTTTATTTTTTCAGAAAGTGGTTTTTCATGATTTACCGTGCGATTTATACAGTGAAATGAAGATACAAGTTTCCAAGATGACACGTCAGATTTAGCGTTTCTCTCGGCGGGCAGTTTCTTCGAGGTGCTAGTTTATTTTGGTGGCAGTGGGCTTGCTTTAAAGCTAGAAAAGTTTTTTCTAGATACCTGGCCTGCATAAAGGGGTCCAAATGAATCCCAAAATTCCCTGGTGGGTTTCATTTTACCCAGTAATCCCTGCGTGTGATCTCGCACGGGCAGAAGTAATTCACAGACAAAGAGGAATTCATTACATTGGATCTCATCTTCAAAAAAATTATGCGTGACCAAGACTTGAATTGATTTCAAGACCTTTGCAAATGCTGCATGGCATTTCAATCATACAGAAACAACGAAACCGTACCTTAAAAACCCAAGAAGGTATAATTAAAATAACATTAAACCTTGTCATGCCTTACTGCATTTTACTTTTGGAATGAATTTGAATCGCCTACACCGGATTCCAGATCACACCCCGAAATCTTTACAAAGCACCGGATCTTCTCTCGAACACCTTTTCTCTGGGGAATTTACTGGAAGCAACAGAGCTGACATGTTTCTTTACACACCAGTACGTGTCACCTCCCTCTCCGTCAGTCATTTGCAAGTCGAGTGAGAGACAGTTGTACCTTATAGGAAATATCACGAACAAAAATGGCATTCAAAAGACGTTCAAAAGAGAAATTTAAAAAAAGAGGCACGGTTAGTCAAACAACCGTAATAACGCAAAATGATGACACACACTATTAAAAAAATATAACTGGTGGCTTATTTCCCAACAAATAAACCAGTTTTAGGTTTAGGCCCCTAAAATGTTGGTTTCTGGTAAAGTTTATTGAAACTGAAAGTAATTTATTCTATTACAGGCTTATTATTATTATTATTATTATTATTATTATTATTATTATTATCTCCTGAATCAACCCTTGTACTTTATATGCTATAAAACCAATACACCACATCAGACAGAACTTATCTGCAGGAGCATCTTCAGTTTCACACCCAGGATTTAAGGACACTTCAGAAACATGGGGCGAGAACCAACACTGAGCGGCTATTTGTGAAATTAGCACCGAGCTAATTCTGCTCCGGTATGAGCCGTACGTCCCTGTATGAGCTGGAGAAGAGAGACCAGGACTGTTATCCTTGGCGGAAACAGCGGTGCTCAATGGACCGCACTCCATCCAGCCTTATTGTTAGGCGCAGCATGCACGGCGCCCCCCTCTGTGCGTTCCATGGCCCACCCCGGGCTGTTTAATCTGAGTGCGCCTGCGCCCCTCCAGAGGCAACGTTCACTCCCCCTGTCTCTTTCAAACAGCACAGGAGAAAAGGAGAAGCAGGAACCATACCCTTCCCGACCCCCCAGAGTGCGGTCAGCATTTATTGACACCGTCACAAAAGAGGCCTTGCACTCAGGGGCCCCTGTGATATCTGGGCCTGATATTGTGAGCAATCGGTGTGTGGCGCATTGGCCATTCCACCTGCTTTTGCCTCACCTCCAGCTCTTTCATCTCCTTCCCTTCCTCCGCTGCGGTTGTTTTGCGTATCCAGCCCAACCTGATCAATACGTTATTAGAGAGGAGCTCCCTTGGAGGTGGTGCGGTTAATTCAATGCTTGTCAATCTCGCACGGGGCATTTTGCAGGGCTGCCATCCTCCGTCGGAGGGTAGAACCTGTGAGAGACGACATCGCTTATCTGTCTTTCTGTCTGTCTGTTTTTGTTCTGCTAATTCTCCCGCTAAATGTTCTCGAAGAAGAAATTTAAATGAAGCCATTCCTTGATATTCAAAGCCTCTATATCCAAATTTTCCCTATAACGGCTTTTGAAAACCAACACTTATATATCGGTGTCCAAACGTAACGCATTTTTATCCGAAACTTATCCATAATGAAAAAGAAGAAAAAAACAAAACGCAAATCAAAATCTGAATGAATTAAGACATCTGCAGATAAACACTGTGCAGTGTACTGCAGCAAACTCTACTTTGTACCGTCACGCATTTGTCTGAAACCAGACCCACAACAGACCCCAGACACGTTATAAAATGCAAATTAATGACAAGTAACCGGTGTATGTAGTGTTTTATCGTGCGCTGATGGTTATGTAGGTGTTTTCCGACAGGCTTCATCCAAATTTTGCTACTGCACACGGTCGCAGCGAGCAGTGCTGCTGCTGCACAGCATCTGGGCTGCTTGGTTATGAGTTTGAATCCAGCTCTGTCTGTGTGTAGTTTGCATGTTCTCCCTGTGTTTGGGTGCATTTTGAGTCTCAAGCTGCTCTGGTTTCCTTCCACAATCCAAAGACATGTGTTTCAAGTAAAATGGTCACTGTAAACTGCCCATAATGTGCAACTGCGTGTGGCTTCACATCCACGGTGTGGTCTCTTAGCCTAGCCGCCTGTTATTCTATGATGGGCTCCAAATCACTGCGAGCCTGAGCAGGAAGAGCGGTTGAGATAAAAGACAGATGGATTTTTCTAGCTGAAGACTGTTAAATGCTTTTCAAAGGTACATTTTAAACGTGAAGTGAATTAATGAACACTTTTATTGAGTGGACTGAACCATGCAGGAATCTCGCCACCCATGAAAACAGATGGCAGGACAAGCATAAACTACGAATATTACCACCTTTGGTGACCATCTTGGTATGGAATTTGTCCAAATCATAAGCATGGCAGGTCACTTTACCAACGCAAAGTTAAATAAAGGCCCCGCAAAAGTCATAAATACGAAGCGTTTATGCACCTCATACTGTTTTAGTGCCTGCCACAGAATGCCGGGTAAGAAACAACCTTGTAGTCCATTGACAGTGGACACGAGAGCTGCCTTCTGCTTCCGCTGGGTCTGCCTATGTTTTGATCCCCGTTCCCCTGACAGCAGGCACTTGGCGGACATGGAGAAAACAGCCTTCCTCATTAGAAATCTTTTTTTGCACCCAAAGACAACCTGCACCTGATGAGCCCCGAAACTCACACACCGATTTTTCACGGGGCTCTTGTGGTGATTTCTGTCACTGTGAAAGACAAAGATGGAAGTAATATTGTTTAAAATGCCAGAGAACAGATTTCCTGTTCTGTCTCTCTCCTTGCGAGAGGGAGGTGATGAATGAGTTCTCGTCTGCAATCTCCTCTCACTTCCACGGTGGCGTTCCGAACGCTTTGATTCGCTTTTCTCCTGTGACTCTGAAACCTCTTCCTTTACTACAGTTAACTTCAAGCAGGCGCACTGGTCGCTGTAGTAATCCCAAAACGTCTCCATTAGATATAATTTAGTTTGACAGCTGTAGGCCTTGCTCTGCTTAGGAAGCCATTTCTTATTGCTTACCACTTCTCTTCCTGAGTCTCGATAGTTGCTTGTTTTGCACATTTTTACAGTTTGGGACCTTAATTCTGACTGTTGAAAATACAACATCAGGGACAATAATTCTCAAATTTTGTTGCAGTTTGATAAAAAAAAAAACAAATTGAGGATTTTTGCAGGCACACAAAAAGTGTGTGACTTCCAAATTTTGGCAGATGAAGTTCTGCGCTTGGTTTTATTTTTAATTTATTGAGAAACCATCTACTGTATAGGTGTGGCATATCAACACCTCGCATGAGCAGCACGATCACTACACAGGTCTTCCTTAGTATGGGAACGATGAAAGGGCAGTTTTTGTTGAGCAACACCATCACCCAGATGCTTCAAGTTCTACGGGACTCTGCCGTTGACATGATCACTGCAGGAATGTTCAGTACGTGTGTTGCCAGAATCATGGATGTCCAGTTCTCTTCCATAAGTTTCCTCTAGCACCATTTCAGTGCTGTGACCGCAGTGGCCTGTGGTGGTGGTGGGGTTTAGGTGCAGCCAGGAATATCCTATGGTCAACAAAAGCATGTGCTTTTCATCAATGACAACTTGGGAAATCTATTCCATGTCCAGCCTTGTTTTTCAGGCTATCTGTGACAATCTGCGAGAGTATAATGAATCAATGTCAGTTGTCCAATTTCCATTTAATGATTTATTTTCTATAACATGCTTGAAATGTTTGAGTGTTGCGTTTATATCTTTGTTCAGTGTAATTTGCAGAAAAAAATAAAAGATCTTCACAAAGTAAAGCCCCAGATACCAGTTTTGTTTGCTCTCTGCTATCGTATCTGCTGTCATTACATCTTCATTACATACAGTTGTGAGAATAATCTTTGAGAACATTTGAGATTATTTCAATTTCTGCCTGAATGGCTCCTAAAATGTGATCTGAGCCATAATAATACATATATACATCAACAAAAATAGAATGGATAAAAAAACATTGCATATTAACATAAAGCCTCCATCCCAGCTTAGGTGCACAGTGCAGGGAATTAAAAGGTTTGGGGATGTTTTGCTGCTTCGGGGTCTGAATGGATTGGAGTCATTGGAAGACCAATGAATTCCAGGCTGTATTGGGAGATTCTACAGCTGAATGTCAGGGTGTCTGTCTGTGATCCAGAACCGCAAAGAAATTGGGTTGGGTCATGCAACATGACAATGGGCCGATACACAGAAGTAATTCAACAACAAAGTGGCTGAGACAGAAGAAATTTCAAGTTTTAGAACAACCAAGTAAGTCCCGACCTCAGTCCGATTGAAATGCTGTGCCGTGTTCTGAAGGTGGCTGTTCGGGCTACACAATCCAAAATTTTATGTGAACTGAAACAGTTCTTTATAGAGCAATGGGGCAAAATACCTCTGAACATCTGTGCAGGTTGGAGCAGCAGCTTTACAAGCTTTTGGTTGAGCTTATTGCCAGTTAAAGTGGTTCCACTAAATATACAGGTTCCACTGCCAAATACAAGAGTTCACAAACTTTCCCATCGATGCCCTTGATCATTTAAATCATTTGTTCAAATAAAGATATAGCGATTTAAAACACTGCGTTTGTTGTTTGTCAAGAAAGATTGTGTCTGTTACCATGAGTTAGATGAAAATCAGATCACATTTTAAGAAGCGTTCGTGCAGGAATCCAAACAATTTGCAAACTTTTTCTCGCGACTACATTTGCATGTCCAAATGAGTCTAGCCTGGCCAGAGCGCATTGTTCATTTATTCAGTAAAAGAAGAAGAAGACTATCTTCATTTCCACCCAAGTGGGGCTCTTTTCAATCAACAATGAAACAAAACCACGATACTTGACACTTATGACTCAACCCTTTTTAGTCAGAGAGCTCATTCTGTAGGCAGCAGAACGCTCCCCACGTTGCAGAGTGCTGTTAAAAATAAAACGATACCGCAGATGTTGTAGCCGCTCTAGAGCCGCAGCGAGATGACAGAGTCAGATCCTACCTCCTGCTGTTGTACTCTTGAACAAGATACTTATTCTGAATTGCTCCAGTAAAACATGGCTCAGCTTTATGAACTGGTAAATCACTGCGCTAAGTATCTGAACGTTGTACGTTGCTTAGGAGAAAAGCACGTGCTAAATGTAAATATGTTTCCTAAGTACATAATCTGCATACAGAGGAGGGAATCAACAGAAAAGAGTACAATTTTGTGTTGGGCCAGTTTACTGTAAACTGCTGTGATTCCCACTAATGAAGTAGACGGAGAACTGAGAGGATTCCGATATATTGACAAGGAGGAGCCAGACAAGGAGGCGCATCGATTATTCTCTGACAGCCACTCATCACACCTGCCGCTGAGAGGCTGCTTTGTAACGCGCTGCCTTTTCAAGGCTAAAATGTGGCGGAAACGTGACACAGTCAATGAACGGCCCGAACCAGGGCCAGCGCGACTTAGTCTCTGCTGGTCGTCTATAGAAGGGGTAATTCGACGGAATTCAGGAAGGTGAAGGTGGGTGTGAGTAAATATCGGCATATACTACCAACTTTATAACCTCACGCTAATCTCAGCAAAGTCACAAGTTAAAGTCACCCAAAAACAAGTTATAGTCTACTTGGATTTGGATTGGAAGTGGCGGTACCGTCAGTCTTCAGGGAGGATGTTATAGAAAACGAAATACGACGATTCTACGTTTCGCTGAAAAAGAGCTAATGACCTCCATGGAAGACTTGGAATTTCAGTGGTAAAGCCATGTCTCCATATGAGGGCCTGCTACTATTCTCGATTATTTATGAAAGAACCCACTTTGTGTTTACGGAATGGGTGACAACGAAATGGTGAACCGTAGATACAAACAACGCGGTAAAAAAGACAGCAAATATGCCAGCTAATATCTGAGGAGAGGAAAAAAAAAAAACTCCGAGAGCAAAGGGAGAAAAACGAAACACTGAGGGTTCAAACGCCAGTGGCCGCCCACCCCACCTGGGCACTCCAAGGTGAAGGCAGAGGACCTGTGTGGATGCGTCTCTTAAGTAAAGGACAAATACACAGAAAAAGAGAAATTGTAAAACCTTCTAAAAAAGGAACCGATTGCTTAAATCTCACATCACAACAACACTACATAATTCTGTAACTACCTTTAATGCACCTATTATTTTTCAGCTCTCTTTTTTAAAGCAGTGATTCACGTTTAGTCTCTCAGTATCTTTAACCGCTTCCCCAGGTGAGGGTCACAGCCGTCTGGAGTGGATTTCAGGAACACAAAATCGGCTAAACTATAGACGGGAGCACCGGTCCGTCGCAGAATGAAAATGTTTACTTAGAGTTTTTGGGTTTAATCATTTTTCTTTTTTTTTCTTAGGGTCATTTTGCTCAAGGATTAGAGGCTGTGATGTGCAAAACGCCATATTTAAGATATTTGTTTTTCGGGCAAGATGTGTGCTTCAGTCTATGACTTTTCTTACTCTTCCCTCGCCGCGCTCCACACAAGCTGAGCACCGAGAAGACTGCTCATTTCAGTCCTGCTAAAAAAACCCAATGCCGCAACTGCATAGATCTTCCTCCGGTGTCAGCTGTTTAACTTATTTTAGCTCATTTTAGTCATTCTGCTGCAGACCAATCTCTCCTTTTTCCACTCTTCTCTGCCAGCTTCATTTTGCACTTCCTGAGCAGGCTGTGAATTCTGTCGAGAACCTGGCTTCTAGTTAATATGCAGAGCATCTTCCTTTGCAATCAGAACTTTTGAAAGGTTGTTACTAATGTTCCCAAAGGACTGGAACAAATCATGAATACATACAAGGCCTTCAAGGGACTACAAGTGTACTGTGCTTCTAAAGTTTCGAAACTTATTTTTCCAATACTGTTCCAAGGTTCACTTGGGGGACAATGACTGTTAAATGGAAATGCTAGAGGTTCATTTATTTTCTCTAATGCAGCTTTACAGCAACAGAGAGACAAGACAACTTCATGAACCAGAATATCAAAAAACCTACCGCGCAGTTGTCGTGTTTATTTGTAATCTATGATTTCAAATCTGGCAAACAAAACAGAAATATGTTCCTTTGCTGATAAACGTATGTCTAATACATGTATGTAAAGATAAGACAAACTGTCTCCATGAGGCAATGATGTGGACACTGCTAATGATGGTCAGATTTTACGACATTGCTAAAATTGCCAGGTTTCATTACTTATAAGGTATATTAAATTGAAAATAAAATACTTTTATGTTCAAAATAGATAGCAACGTATCATAAGGTAGAATATCGAGTTGCTTTTTTTGAAGAATTTCTGGAAGAACGTGGCCAGAAGTTGGATCGCCTAGCAGATACCACCACTGCCTAGCTTCTTTTAAACTGGGGTTGTATTTTTGGTCCAGGGCTACCACTATTTGATAAGAATCCTTAGGCATGACCAAGACTACACCCGCCTGCTGGAGGCTGGGGAACCAGGGCAGTGCGATGGTAAGTGAGCTACTGGAACCAATTTCAGATGGACAACAGACAATAACATGGCCTTGATGGAACGGTGCTACGGCAGCAAACCTACTGAGAGAGGTGTATTAGGAAGGAAGGCCATCATCCCCACTCGCCCAATGTTTAAACATAGCAAGTTGGCCCAGAAGCCTCCTGTCAAACATAACAAGTTGCTTCAGAGGCCTCCTGTCAAGGTGAGAAATTGAGGACGTAAGATGCAGATACCAACACGTCGCACCCTCAGACTCCCAGGCCTCTGGTAAAACTTCCCACCCCGCAGGGGAAAAATGGGTGAGAAAGGAATTTTTTTATACGTGTATATAATTCCCTCATCAAGTTTTGCGAGAAAAAATTTAATGGCCCTTTAGAATAATCTCCAGTAATTGCGGTGAGCAATACATGAATTACTCTGAAGCAGGTGGTTGAGAAAAGAAAGAAAAGTATTCCATACGTTATGTTTAACATCCTATTTCAGATACAAACAGTTTGCCAGAAACAGCTGACAGGGCAATTCTCTACTGTAGGCTTCCTGAGGAAAAGCCGAGGCAGGCAATAATATAACTGTAACTAAGGGATATAAAACACGTCACGCCGCCATTAGACGAAATATCTGGCAACCAATCAGCTATGACATTAATGGTAGAAATGAGCCACACCTGCATAAATCTGGAATCCCGTAATAAAGAGACCTATTTAAAGATTTTTGGACGTTTTGGGTTTGCTTACAGCGCCGTTGTTCTACGCTTATGAACACACTGTCTCAGGGAAGGTGACTGCTACAGACTTCAGTTTCCACTGCTTATAATAATATTCAGTGGTCGCCTTTATTCTACGCAAAGGGCACAAAAGCGTTTAGTTTGTTAGTTAGGCAACGTTACTGTACTTGAGTCGGTTTAGCTTTGCTGCGGCGTAAACCTCCCTTGCCGAAATTTGCACGATTTATGAGAACGGAATAAATAAATAAATAAAACCCGGCGAAATAGGGCTTATGTTAACCCCCCGCCGCCCCCCCCCCCCCGCGCGTCTGTGATTGCAGAAATGAGATTATTCTTTTTTTTGTGTTTTGATTTTTTTTAAAGGGACACAAATGCAGTTTTCTCATTCAGCGTTCTGCCTGCGCTGTTTTTAATGCACTTGTTTTTATTTCCCTGTCGTGCTACCAAATCGCAGTCAGGTGAGCTGGATTAAAGGTCAACACACACACACACCGAAAGGAGTGTTTAATAGCTTGTTCTTCGGTTGTTTTCTACCTTTTTCTACTCATTCGGGCTCTGAGAGACTGACAGCTGTGTTAAACTTTGTGGTGTAACACACAGATATCCAAAAAATATCCTCGCGGTTTGACAAAGCAAATCCATATCTAACCTACTGAGCGCACCTGTGAGTGAAAGCACAGGTCCCTCCAGGTCCTCAGTCATCGGAATGAAGAAGTGACATAAACTCATCAAGGAGTCACCTTGCTGCAGGCGCAGAGTGTTCTAGAAATGTTTTTTTTTTTTTTTTTAGAAATCAGTACATAAGCGTGTTGCCCGGAAATGGAAGTGTCAATGGAATGCCCACCGCTATGCCTCATTACGTCCCCAAATCACGTGCTTTAATGATTTGTATCTGTTAGTTTTACATCAATGTCATGACCAGCGCCACACACTATCTAGGAATGTCCTGTTAAACCTTGACCCCAGAAGTGTTTATCGGATAGTTTACGTTAACTAGCTTTCGTGATGTGAAGTCATCCTGGTTTTCTCTCCCGTTCTTTGACTCTCGGATTTGGGCAAATCCCTGTTTAGATTTTTGGTTGCTGTCGCGAAAGTTTTTTTGTACCTTTTTTCTCCTCGTCTCTTGGTTTTTGGTAAAGTCTGTGCGATGCTTGATTACCGAATCCTTCTCTGCAATGGGACCCTTATATTTTGCTCTTTTACAAACACGCTACACTGTGCACCTGCAGCTAAAATCCTGGTGGTCGTTTGAAAGCCAGAGGCTCACCTGAAAGGAACTATTGCTAAAGGCAAAATACCTAGATGCCTATTATAGCATCTCTTTGGGGGGCTGCGGGGTTCACAGCGACTCAGCATTCAGAGCATATACACTGTGTTCTGCTCTGGCAAATTCAGGAGCACACCACACATTTCCAAGTTCCGAGTTCCGAGTTTCCAAGGATAGCTTCAGTAACTTCCCAAAGCAGCTCAAAGACTGGCACAGTATTGGGAAGTTGTGTCATATTGGAGGTCAACTAAGTACAATTGCAAGTATTATCGTTATAATTAACTGGCCGCTTATTCCTGTGCCCTCTTCTTCCCATGATGCACCTCAGTCATTGTACTCCAGTCTACGTTGTCTCAGCAGAATGGCGCGGTAGCTGTCAGAAAAGGTGCATGGAATTTCTTATCCAGAGGTTTTTGATCTGTAGGCAACATTAGTCTACATTTCTTTCTCAAAGATTGCATATTTTAGTAGTTATTGCAAACTTTGGAGTGGGGCAGTGCCATGTGAGACAAAGCAAGGCCCTCTGATCAATAACCTGGAGTTTCTTCTGCAGGATATTCAGGCACTACAACAATGGGCACCTGCAAACCAAGTCACGGACAGAGCTGCACACAGTACCAGAGTATGTAGCAAAAGGATTACATAGATAAGTGTGGGAAATGAGACATTTACGAGTCATTGTGAGAGACTGGCCACACCGTGAGTTTCCAGTTAATGAGAGACACAAATTTAGTCTAAAAACAAAACTCGCTGTCATGTTCCTGGAATTTTTCAGTGACCATATAAGCCTTGTAACATGGTGAACTATAATGCTGGAAGTGTCCATCTGAATGTGGATAAACTGTAGCCTGAACGTGACAGTAGCATGTACTTGGTCAGCAGTAATGTTCAGATACTCCATGCCTAATATGTGCCAGGAAAACATTCCCCACACCATCACACTGCCACCACCGGTCTGTACTGTTGACAGGATGGTGCCGTGGACTCATGCTGCTGGCACTAAATTCTGAGCTGGCTGTTATCGTGACATAAAAGAAATCTGGATTAATTTGACAACAAAGCTTTTTTCCCCCACTTCTCAGTGGTTTCCCTTTGGTGCTACTGTCCCACTGGAGATGCACTTTCTTGTTGTTCACTGACAAGCATCAACATTTCCGATGGTTTTTGGCTGTTGTAGCTCACTAAAGGCAAAGTTTGATCAATGGTACAGTATCAGATGGCACTCTGCAGACCAGTGCAAATTCACGTGTTTTTTTCCTGGTTGTGGTCTGTGTTTGCTTGTACGATTCTCACCATTCTCCTCTGACCCTTTTGACTGACACTCATAGTAAACCCTTGAAATCTTGTGTGAAAAGACAAGGGTGACAGCTGTTTGAGAAATGGTAGAACTGATATGCCTAGCACCATGTTCAAAGTCAGTAAGAGCACTTGTTTTGCCCCTTCCAAAACACAGCCGAACACTAACTGATGCTATAAATGCTGGTCTGCCATGGTCTGGTTTATACCACAGACTATGGGACATGTGACTTTTTGGAATGTACAGTTTGTGTGAAACTGGGGGTTATAGCTAATAAACTGGAAACTAACTGTATATGGTCTCTCTGTGCAGCTAATCCCTCTGCTGTCTCAACTTACACAACTGCGGGCATCTGTGAAGGAGCCAGAGCCAATGTAACCAGGAAGAGCTTGGCTGTCCGTGGAATTCAGAATGGAGTCAATGTCTGCTTCAGGGTCTCTGCAATGATTGTGCAGCATGGAGCCACTTTCAGGGCAGATGTTCTGAACTGAAGAGATGTGTCAGAGAGTCACCAGTACAGCAGTGTTTCTCCCTTTTTGTGGTTTATAGCTCTTATTCGTGGCCTGTCCAGCTCCTCCTTGACTTTACACATTGGTCTGGCTACAAATAGCCTTGACATGTTTTACTGAGACTTATGCAACTGGAACAGGTTTGGATCCCAAGGCTTATAAATTACCCAGGAGAGCATTATGTCTTTAAACACTGGTACCTACCATATGTTACACTTCTTTTCTCCCAAACCGGGATGCTATACAAGTCCAAATTGAGGAAGGCCATAAAAGGACCTCTGACTGATGGATGAATTATGTAAACAACTACTGACCCGGACAGAATTTCAAGGATAACATTTCTGATAATTGCAAAGCATTGCTTTTAAATTAGACTAAATTACTGGAGGCTTTTGTACTTAATTCTCACCTGATCCTGTCAACATCTTGTTCAGTGTTTGGCCCTGACCTATGAAAAATGTGTATTTGTGCAAAAATAAAAAAAATAAAATAGATAAATACTGTCCCTTCTGCATCATTTTCCCACTGAATAGGCCCACAGAGAAAGTCTGCCATCTTCCTTTATTTGAGCGTGGAACAAAGGTGTGCATATTGACATGGAAGAAATAAACATTTGCATTATTGAATAAGTGTTTAGGTAATGCTATAGTTCCCTTTTAAGCAATCATGAGCTTTTTCAGGGGAGCACTTTGGTGCCACGGGTCGTGCATTTGCCTCACAGCACCTGGGCTGGAATCCACACCTTTGTCCTGTGTCTGTGCAGGTTTCCTCCCACAGTCCAAAGACATGGGTTTCAGGTTAATTGGTCTTGCTAAGCTGCTCATAACGTGTGTGTGTGTGTGTGTGTGTGTGTGTGTGTGTGGTTCATCTGTGGTCACCCTGCAACGGGGCGGTGCCTCATCCAAAGTTTAGTTTCACAGTCTAATACCCAGTGATTCCGGAATAGACTCCAGACCCCTGTGGCCTGAGCTAAGATACAGCGGTTAAAGATAATGGATGCATGGACTACTGGTCACAAATTTAATATTAAAACACATCAGTGCCATTTTCAACAACGGTGATGCAACCTTGCATTTTACATGCACAAAAACGACATGCTTATTTGCACCCAAATGAAATAACGTGTTCTCTTTAGCACAGAGAGATCTGTCAGCGAGACGGGGGTGCAGTTTTTGACATCAGACTGGTTGGCATTATTAATCGAGATCGAGACCAAGCGGTATTCCACCACCAGGCATTCCTCGATTGGGTATCGACAGCTTCCAATTACTCTCCGCTGCGCCGACTGACCCCTTGTTAGAGACCACCAGATGAGGGATTTGCTGAGCCGTTTCTAAAGCGAACAACACGTTTGCGTGCCGACACACAGCAACGATTCTGCGGTTCTGATTTAATCTATTCAATTTTCAATGTTTTTTTTTTTTTTTAAAATTTTACCGTAGGTATCAGGCGCTGTTCTTTAAGCTACAGTACGGCAAGGGATCTGGGCTTCTTAAACACTTTTTTTCACATTTTTAAGATGCTCTAACGTGGAATCCTAGCAAGAGGTCTCTGTATAACTGTCTGCACCTGAGCCCTGGGAGCCCTTTTAAGCGTATAGTTTATTGGTGTACAAAACTGTTACACAATTGCTGGTATAGTAAGCTGACAGAATGAAAATGTTCCGTTGCGGGAACCTTGCAACCTAAAATAATGCAGTTGTATATGTGCTTAGTTACTGTGGTTATTTGTCATTACATTTAACATTTAGACGGAGTTGGAGCTGTCATATTAATGGTAGGTATTAGCCATCTCTGAGAGAAATCGAGTAAGATTTTATTTGTGTTTTTCCCACGTTATGGGTTGCCGAACTGAAGTCAGTCACGGAAACGAACAATCCGACTGATGAATGGAATTGTAATGGTTTAAAGTTCAAGGATCGCTTTAATTCACTTTAGTAATTTGGTATTTTAAATTGCAAGAAAGCAATTTATTGAGTAGAACTTTAAGGTTGCACTTTTAAAGTTGGAGCCATTTCTTATTTTATCGCACGTGTAAATAGACAGAGGCACCGTGGTGAGGCAGTGGGCATCAGTGTCACCTCACAGCACCTGGGCTGTTTGGACGCAGGTTTGAATCTGGCAGCCAGCTGGTTCCAAACTGAAATGGCTCACCCATCCCAAATTCTACTTAAGTTATAGAAATCCTGGAGATCTAACGTGGTGCAGACCTTGGGTCTGCTGACCTCTTTTAGGGCCGAAGGTATCAGAAGTACGAAATGAGGACTTTTGTCAATAATAGCCTTAAACCCCAGATAATCAATACGACGACTTAAGCTATTGTCCTGCTTCTCAACGAAAAACAAGCCAGCTGGGTTTAAGGTTATGATCCTTTGTTTTAGCGCTTCGGTTATGTAGGCTTCCATTGCCTCTCGTTCAAGAGTGGATACACTCTGGGGGAGTCGTGCCAAGCAGCAGATCAATAGCACAATCCCATGGCTGATGAAGCGGTTTTTTTTATTAAAACCTGGATCTGCTAAACATGTTGGCGAGATCTTGATTCTTGCTGGGGATCTGCAGGGGTGCATCCGCATTTGGCTCTCTTTTGACATGGCTCTGCATAGGAGTGTCAGACGTGACTGCGAACAGTTGCCTACCCAGAAGTTTGTACTTTGTGAAAACACTGCATTTTAGGTAATAAATTAAGGATATTCCAATATCACAGGATTATGTGGGAGTTTGATCAAATAAAACTGATTGTTTCCATGTGAAACAGTCCCTACTACAAGGAGACAGGTGTTTTCCAGTACTCTACTACCTCTGAGCCAATAGTTTCTCCATCTCCATCCGACACATTACCAGTGTGCCTAAGAAATACAAGGTAAGTCTAACTGCTCTACCGTCTCTATTTCTAAAAAACTCCCTACAACATTGATCTCCACAAAGGCCTTTAATTCCTACATCCGAATGCTCTAAAACATGCTCACAGGTGACAGCAAGTGGAAGCCATTGTGAGGAAAGCTACTCAACATCACGTTTGCTTGTGGAGGTCCACAAGAGGAAAGTTTACTTGGTAGGAGACATGGATATGATCATAGGTTTTGTGGTAAAAGCACAGTTTATCTCTCAGATGATGTGTTCCCTCCTACAGGGACACATGCATTCTGTTGCATAGTTGTGGTCTCTCCCCCTCAGGGCAGGAGTGAACCTGACGTTGAGCGTTCAGGGGAACTGTGTGCTCATCACAACCATGTTTGCAGAATGTGAAATCTGGGTGATTTTCTGTCTTCTGAAGCATGATGGACACTGCAGGGGGCAACTGTGGAACTTGTTCGAGCTGACCAGTGGTACGGAGTTCAGATCTATTGCACAGTATTTGCAGAATGTGATTCATGGACTTGAATCAGTGCAACTATAATTCTGGGGACCTCAAGTGTATCTCATTTATTGCAACCGTCTTCTTAAGGTGAAACGTTGACTCCATTGCTATTGTAGAATCTTCACGCAGATGTGGTCAATGGTTGATTAAAGTGCAGAGTTTGTTTACAAGTGCTATATACAGGTGTGAAGTGTAAGAGGTAGTCAGTGCGTGACTTAAGAGGTGCCACCTATCGCCTGCCGGGCTAAGGTAAGTGGTCATCCCGCCTCTTGTATCACTTGGCGGACTGAAACTCCATGTTAGTAACTCTAACAAAGTGAGGTCATTGTTCTGCAGCATAACCAGGGGGTTCAATGCCGAAGTGCTTATGAACTGGTCGCATGTGTTTCACTAACCCTGCTAGCTGTTCCCTGATATTCCACACGTGTCACTGCAATCTTGGGTTCACATCCAAAGTTGGCAAACTTTTTCCACCCCTCATTTGACACAAGATTATTCAGGCAAAGTCCTTCATGAAAACTTATTGTGTGATCTCTCACACAGCAGACCAGGCAGTAACACGTGACGCCCTTTCCAGAGAAAACCATCAGAGGCGAATATGGGATGTAACCATGCACACCTTAATGGCCGGTGCAGAAACAACCATCTGACTGCCATCTCTCTCTGTCCTACTGAAGAAGAGATTTAAAGTGTGAATGATCAGAAAATAAAGCTGTATTTTGAGGAAAATAGTATTAAGAGTATGTTGCCCATATTAGGGTTACCAGAACTCAGTGCTAGACCCAGCTCTGGGGCTGGTGTTCACTTACCAAGTGTTATGTTGTTTTCATGATCCATGTAGGCTGGCTGGAAAAAGCCCAAGTGGCTATGTGGAGCCATCTGCAAGGAACAGGGGAGGGAGAGAGTTACAGTGACCCTTGGTCATCAGACATAGATGGAACAGATCCACACTGCTGAGGCTAACACAAAAAACTGGGTTCGGGGAGGCGTTGGGATGGGTTTGGAAAACAGCAGAGACTCTGTGTTACTTTGTCTTGATGACACCTGGAGATACCCCAGAAGGAGTTCAAATCTTTTGTTGCTAAAAGGTAATTACGGTCTGGACAACCAGAGCTGTTCCTACTGTGAGGAAAAGAATAAGCGCTTTTATAAATAGATGAATAAATTGATGGAAAAAATTTTTAAAAATGCAAAAAAATATTTTGTGCCATGCAGTCACAGCCTAAACAGCCACTTAACTTAGAACAAAAATGATGTGTTTATAGTGTCAGCATGACTCTGTGATGAAGCCTTGTGGGAGTTGAACAAAGTTTCTTTGTGACATTGATGTTTCCTGTGACTTTCTTCAGCCTTTTCCAAATGCAAGCATTGTGCCTCCCTGGTATAATCAGTTCTAGAAATATTAGGACCCCATTAGTTCATCCATAACTTTTAAGCATCCACTTTATAGTCTACCAATAAAATGTTTTTCCACTAGTTTCACAAGTGAGGTGTTGCCTTCTTTGACTGCTCATTGCGAGGCTCAAAACTGCATTGCATACTAAAGTATATAGGCTCCAAAATGTTTTAGCTGGCGAAATGCATCCAATTTTAGTTCGTAATATGATGAACATTTTCAAAAACTGTACGAAACTACACATAAAACTCATAAGTATCCCGGGGCAGCTGGTGTAGGACATTTACTGCGCAACAAAGCTTGATATTGAAACACTTTGCCAGTGTTGTGTTAAACTGACTTGATACACAAACTGAATCGGTTAAAACAACTGAGAACCCTTGTGCTACAGCCCAGCTTAAGGCTGCGACACATTGCAGGGGATGAGGACAGAATTGACCCAACCAGAAAGAAACCGAACCTTATGTATACTTTTATTTTTTTATTTTTACTATTATTATTAGTACAACCCAACCCTTTCTCCACGAGCGAATAAAGCCAACAAAACAACCCGTCCTGTGTCTGTTCACTTAACTACCCTAACAAACAAAAAACAAAGGCGCACTATTCGACCCCGGCTCCCTAACCAAGTGTTGTGGTGGTTTACGAGTGGTTACAAGAGTAACAGGTTGGAAAAAACTATTTACACTATTTACTGAGATTCAACACTACTTTCACTAGTGGTCATTGAATACAAGAACACCAAGAATACACAGTAAACCAACTGTCATGAAATACACTACACATGTTCTTCTGGCACTGGCAGCTGCTGCCACTTCTTCTTCTTCTCCCCCCCCCGCCCTTCTGGTTCAAGTCTCCTCATTCCTTCATTCCTTCATGTCTTAAATTCTTCTTCATATTTGTATGGCCAGTGGAATTTTAAGACCAAGACCGCAGCACATTGTTATGTAGAGTATTGCAGATTTTACGTTTATAATAAAAGAATGCAGAAGAATACCTATCCTCTGGGTGCTGTCATCATGTATCACTCTTCTTTCAGTTTTGTTTTCAACAGGCTGCTGGGTGATCATGCCAAATACCTCACCATCTGCCCATAGTCTAGGGGGAACTGCTCACACCTTCAGAGAGGAAGGCACACTTGAAATCCAGAGTTTTCCTATTTAGACTCACTCCTTCTGTATCTGCTCTTGGCTGCCCTGCCTTACTGTGGCAAAAAAAATAATCAAAACATTTTACTGTCCTTGTTTTTAAACCCACCTGTAATATGGGGGCTGAACGAAGAGGATCTTTTCAAATTTGTTTATCCTGCTGTTCAAATTTAATAAACTTTTTTTCTTCTCATGGAGTGCACTTTTGCAAGACAAGTCATTAGAATTTTAAAGTGTAAACTACAATAAATTGAAAAAAACAAAAATGCTGCCAATTATATTTATCTTCAGAAACAAAACGTGAATTTATTTTCAATCTAAATTTTTATCTGGGGAAAAAAAAAATCTTTTCCAAACAGTTTAAGTAATATAACAGGTTACTGCTGTACAAGATGCCACCTGAAAAACAAAAACATCATTCAGCCCAGGTTAAATTTTCAACACATGGGCAACCAAGGCAACATTTGTATGGAACAGAATAGACAAAAGAGGGAAAGCAACACAACTCAGAAATAGCTTGCATTTCTGATGTTTCCAGCTGAAATGAACCTAAAACACATTCCTCTGGACTGTGGGAGGACAACAGAGCACCCAGAGGAAACCTCAGGAGACCACGTCAATTCCACGCAGACCGACCTGGATTGAAACGCCCAGCCGAACAGCGCAGGCGCTGTGAAGCAGCAGCGTCGCCCACTGAGCCACAATATCGCACACATATTCAAATAACATTTCGAAATGTATCAAAATAATCAGTTATCGGATGTTATGGTGTTTAACAAATGTCATTTTCAGTTTTATTTACTTTTTTGTTCTTTCCTAAATTATATTCCATAGTGTGACATTCAGAAAGGCCAAAATCACATTTGCATTTGTTGTATATGCGGCATCCAATATATTAACATTTTTTGAAAACCCAGATGTTGCTGCCACCAGAAGGTGTGGCCTCGTGGCACTGTCAGAGCCATCGTCCTCCACCAAGTCTTCACATCATCGTCCACGTGGGGGACTTTACAGGAAGGGACTGTTTTATGTCAGCCTTTGCAGGTTCTACTTAACATTTAAGGGTCCAGCAGCTCTCCTAAATTCCCTTCATTACTTTTCCAGGATGTATTTTCACAAGAACATTGTAGACAATTAAACACCCCACCCGAGTCCACCACCATCGCTGTTTCCGTGTTCTTGTACTTTGTCTAGCTTTCCATGCAAAGAAATGAAAATTCTTCTGCAGTGTCTTTAAAAGCACCATTTTTTGGGGGTCTGAAGCTACTGCAAAATGGGATTTAAAATATTTTCTATCTAAGTACTCCGGTTCTGAGGTCCGTAATGTGGACAGAGTTCTTATTGTTTCTACCTGTGCTTTGTAAATATATTTAAAAAATCAAATGTTAATAAATATAAAGCATAGCTAGTATAAAAACAAATTAAAAATTGTATACCTGTCTTTCAGTTAAGTTTTGTTAACGCAAAGTAGATTCAAAGCTGCCAACTATATATATAATACACAGTACTGTGCAAAAGTCTTAGACACCTGTGGGAAAAATGCTATAAAGCAAGGACGGTTCCAGAAATAATACCATAAACACTTATTAACCAATAAACCTTCTAAAAAGTGCAGTAGACAAAAAAAACCTCCATCAGATCAATATTTGGTGGGACCACCCTTTGCCTTTAAAACACCATCGATTCTCTTATGCAAACTTGCATGCAGTTTAAGGTAGAGGTTGGCAGGTTCTTCCAAACATTTTGAGGAACCGGCCACAGTTCTTCTGCAGACTTTGACTGTCTCTGCATGTCCTCCCAGACTGACTCGATCATGTTGAGATGGGGGCTCTGTGGGGACCATACCATCTGTTGCAGGATTCCTTCTTTTTGCTCACGATAGTTGTGTATGACTGAGATTGGGTGTCTGAGGTCATTCTCAGGCTGCAGAAGGAATTTGGGACCAATGAGAAACCTCCCTGATGGTAGATAAGAATCTACCTGTACTTCTCAGCACACACTGAAGTTGCATGCCTAACACTTTTGCACAGTACTGTGAATATATTTTTTTGCGAAACCCAAATATAACCAAAAAGTTTGTGTCCAAAAAGCCCAAATATAAAAGTTAAATTAAGAAATACTACTGCACTGCGAAGGACTCGCAGGCCTTGGAATAGGACTGAATAACAGTGCAGCCTCACAGCATGAAATTTCAGAGCTGATGGAGCTATTGATCATGCACACATTCAAATTATGTCTGCAGCTGGAAATGCCAATAGGAGAGAGGTGCATTAATCATAGCATCAGCTGTGATGTCAATACGCTGGCTTCATCTGGTAATGGACTGCAGTTTGTAGATTATCAGAGAGACATCTTGAAATGCCACCCATTGGACGAAGCCTTTGTAACTGCACAACAAACTCACTTCATTTTATTACTCACCGTAGCCAAGTGTATTCCTGCTTTATCACCCGATCCTTTATTCAGATTCCTCGGCTACCGTTTGGCACGCAGACGGAGTAACCGAGTACTTTCCGTAACGTTTCGGTATTTTGCTTTACCTCCTGGAGGGCTTATGTGGCAGCAGCCCTGAGCTCACATGCAGTATTGAATGACTATGACCAAGGTCAGAAAGAGTACTAAACAGCTGGCACAATGAGACTGTTGTAGATTTTATCTCCCTCTGTTAACCTCCAGAGACACAGTGTCAGGGATCAATGACCTCCTTTTCCTGGGACAAATGATGTTTCAAAAATATGTACTGTGGCAAGGGAACTGTGGGGTGGGCCAAGGCTATGGCAGTGCCTTTAAGAGTAGCTGCCTACAGAGGCACAGAAGATCAGGTTAGTCATCAAGGAGAACTTGCAGGGAGAGTGGGTATATGAAGTTGTCTTGTACCTGTGTGCTTGTTATTAAAGATCAGATGCAGCTTAAATTTCCTCCTACCTGTAGACTTTGTCATAATAGGATCAATAACAATTAGATTTCATCTTTTGCAATCCATAACAATGTCTTGTTCACACTTCTACACAGTTCTGTATTTTAAGCGCCTAAGGAAGATGTCGATGCTAAAATTGCTCAAAATATTTTCAGCTTAATGTTTAGGTGATGTCCAGTCTGTCTGTCTGGATGAGCAGGGCTTGGTAGTGTGCCAAGAACCCGCTACAATAAGGCAAAGGGGAAGGAATGACACCAGCTGGTTCTGAAGGAGGTGTGTACAGGCGTGGAGGAGGCAGGGTACAGTAGGATGGGAATGCAGCAGCAGGGCACGTACTGCATGGGAGCACAGAATAGACGGGAAGATATCTTGGTCAGAGCTTTGGAAGGCAGGACCACATGGAACAGGTTCCTGATCCAATCGGTTTACAGTGTCCTCCCCAGCTCATCCGACCTCCTCTGCTGGTCCTGTGACGTGACCTCGTGCCTAAGAAGAGGATCTCTAGAGCACATCCTCAGCTGCTCGCCAAAGATGGAGTGCTGCTATCGCTGACGGCATGACCAGGTGCTAGCGATAGCAGAAGCCGTCTGCAACGGGATCAGGCAGAGCAAACTGCATGGTCCAGCAAAGCAGACAATTGCGTTCGTCAAGGCAGGGGAGAAGCGGCAGCCATGACGTAGAGCATCCAAGCGGGCTTATTATCACTGCACAAGACTGGCAGCTCAAGGTTGACCTGGGAAAACAACTTGAATTCCCAGATTCCTTTCTAGCGATCACGCTTAGGACAGACGCTCTCCTGATGTCTGAAACAGAAAGTCAGGTGGTTCTGTTGGAACTGATGATTCCCTGGGAACCAGATGGAGGAGGCATACAAGAGGAAAAAGGCCAGGTATGAGAATCTGGTAGGCGAGTGCCAGAGGCACGAGTGGCGTGCGTGGTGTCTGCCAATTGAAGTGGGCTGTAGAGGATTCACAAGACAAAGCTCTACAGGGCCCTCAAGCTCCTTGGCATCACAGGACAGCAGAGCAGGAAAGCCATCAGCTATACCACAGAGGCTGTGGAGAGAGCCTCAAGATGGCTGTGGATCAAGACGGAGGATCTATGGAAAACACATGCTGTTTGGTCACGACTTGGGCCCCGACTAACCCCAGCTGGGTCACCGGGGTGAGGGTGTACGATTGATGAAAGACCCGAAACACCCTATGACCCAAGGTGCATCGCGAGATGTGTGAAACAACTAGCAGACTGGTTGCTTGTGATACGGCTGCTTTAGCTGCTGTAGTGTGCGGTAATACTAAATGAAGCATGTTGAGGGAAGTCGCTAGTTTGAAACCTAAAATCTGTCTATACTTTAAAACGCTTTTATTTATGACTAATCATCTAATTTGCTGTTTCTACTATTAAATCTGCTTGTCATGACCTTTAATTTCCACAAGTTATTACAAATATTATGGCTATTCTCCTAAATTATAGTTAGGATTTGTAATGGTATTTTTGTCACTACTCCCTTGCATACTGATGCTAATGGATAGCGAATCCTCTTAGACACAATGTTACCTTAAATTAACCCTGAAAGGGACTGTTTTGCTTACACGCCACAGGCGACACTAAAGAAACTGTTTTAAATAAATTATTTAAATTTGCGTGTTTATTTGCATACTAACCGAGGCTTAAAAAAAATGCACGGCTGATAGCAGATATCACTCGCTCACTCACCCACCGGCCCACTCACTTTCTTTAACCAGTTTTGCTTGTCAGGGTTGTGGCCGTCCTGGAATCACGGTCCTAGGCTAGGGGGTTATACCCTGGATGAGACACCAGCCCATGAGAGTTATAGCAGATACCGCTTTTAAAAAAAAAAACAATGTATATAAAACAATCCTTACATTGCTGACAAAATTGTACCTGTGTGAATAAAATTCTTCACTTGCTACACAGTGCCTGCACCACTGTCCTATGAAGTCTCCCCTGAATTTCATTAATGCATCTTCTGTTCACACCCGTTTCATTATTTTCACACTCATGGTACTTCTGGAGCGAGGTGGTGATGGCATGGCATTTTCCAGATATCGTACCAGGTATCGGGGCTAGTTAAGAAGATTATACCTTCTGTATGTCACGAGGCCTGGGAGCAATTTCTTGCATTGAACAATCCAGCAGGATTGTGCACCCCTGTCTTCACGCATGTCTTCAAAAAGAGTGAGACTCATCCATGGTCTCATCACATCTGCCTGCTTGACCATGTTTGCTCCACCCTCTGTATACTGTGTGTTTGGTCCTCACCTCAGCCCACCAGGTCTCCGAGCCTCTGGATGTCCCTGCTCTCCAAAGCCCACAGTCACTGGTCTTCATGCCAGTGCAAATGGCAAAAATCAGTACAAGATCAAAATTATTACATGGACTTCCATTAAGGAGATTTGAGACATGAGTACATGCCTGCCATCGCTTTCTACTGCTGAAAAGAAGCAGACTGACCACTTTGCCCGCTACAGAAGCCGGCCAAAGCTGGGTCAAATACAAGATAAAAGACGTTTTGTCACTGATTTGTTGTATGTGTAATCTTCATTTCCAAAAAAAAAACCGTTGATATGCAAAATATTATTTGTCAGAGAAGAAGAATGAAATTAACTGTGATGTTTTGGCACTGAAGGTTGTTTTTTTTTACATCCAGTGTGAAGCACAATAAAGTGCGTCTTGAACAGCTTGAATGCAAGCAGACTCAATAGTAGGAGGAAAGGATCCTGCTGTGCTTTTCTACTACAACTCCTCGGGTCTGTATCAATATCATGTACGTACTCGCGTCTACGTTTGACTTACAAAAAGTTTAACCTTCACCGCCGTGTTTGAGTCAGTCGCAGTCGACGTTCGTCCGTTTCGATAAAACACGCATTTTAAACCGGCTTCCATTTCGGTCCAGCTGCCCTATTTAGACGGGGGACCACTTTATTATTTTTTTACTAGTGGGTTAAGTATTTGGCTGAAGGGTATTAAGACAGGGCCCTTCCTGGACCCTAACCCAGCAACTACCAGAATATAATTCCATACTTTCAACCTGTACACTTTCTGTGTAATTCCCAGCGCACCGTGCCGTCCTGTAAGTGTATCCTAACCGTTCCGTTTACTCTCTCACGATAGAAAAAAGAACTATCTCATTCATAGATCAGTAAGTTACAACAACCGCTTCGAAATGCAGTAATGTACCACACGTCAGGTTGGCAACTTAGGTTTTCTTCACTGCAGGTCAGAATTCAGATGTTTTCTATTAAACACACGATCTTGTACTTATTCGTGACAAATACTACACACAGACCTCGGAAAGTACAGCCTCACATGAACGTTGCACTTAAAACAGCAACAACCTCAGATTTTTGATCTTTACGCCAAGATGGAGCAACGCTGAGCGTCTTTGTGACCTATAAATGGCTCATGTTCAGTCTGAAATGAGTCTTCCAAATGAGCAGCTGACAGTATGTATTGTTACAGAACGGGTTAAAGGCCTAACAGCAGATGATGATATATTTACTGAGCAATGTTTTTTAAACATAAGCCTACCATAGCAAACAAGTTAAATCAGATTTTTTCCCTGCATAAAGTATCTGTTTAGTAGGTTCAGAGCGAAGCGAATGCTCTGTATTAAATGTATAATTTGGAAAGAAATGCAATTCATTAGTGGACTTTTTTCGTGTTGCCAGCACACAAACAAAGAAAAAACAAAAAAAAGAAATAATGAGGCCTCATCAGAGCTTCTCTGTCACCGGAATGATGAAATGATAAATAAACCTCATCCAGGCCATTGATCAACAAGCACTGTTTTGCCAGATTTGGAATTCAATTATGAGAATGCAATGCACTCAAATTCTCCCTATTAAACACTCGACTTGGGCGTCCTCACGCAGAAAGCCGAGGAAACACTTAGATCTGACAGTTCTTCTCTTTTGCACAGTTTCTTATTTAGAAGCTTAACACGCGGCGAGATACGCGTTCTACGCTCGGGTTATCCGGAACGTCAGTCAGAAATGATAAAACTATTCTACACAGACAACAAACGAAAAGCCCTGCAGAATTTATAGTGGGATTTAACGGAACACTTTGTTTGAGCAAGCAAGGTCAAGCGACGAAGAATTAAAGGCTCTCTCTGGTTCCTCCACGTCGCCGGTATAAATATTTTCTGCTGCAAACGCTGTTTTTCTCAGGAAGATGCTGTTTGCAAAAAAACTCCGACACATAATCGTGTCTTCTCCGGTCCTCTGAAATTGGCTACCGCGTTTGTTTTTATGTTACCCTTTTATTGTCTCGTGTTTTTATCTTAGTTCTTAAACAGGATCTTTACTGATCCAGGTGCCTCATTAAGTAACCGAAGCATAAATTTTCATTTTTAAACATTTTAATCCCGCCCCCCAAATTTTTACCAAGCCTCTTGTCCTACGTAGGGTGGCAGTGGTCCACAACCTACCTAAGAAGTACAGAGATCCTTCAAGGGGGGCTTGGGGGTGCCGTTTGGGCACATGCACACTGACATGCCTGGAAAAATGTAGAATTTGGACGCGCGTATTTGCAGTCTCAAAAAAATCTGAAATGACTCCGTGGGACCAAGGACAGATCCTCGTAGAACCACGTTGTGATGGGTGCAATTTCCAGAGAAAATGGCAGACTTGTATCTGAACAACCAGCGTGTTAGCCATATTAGACATCCAAAAATGCAGTGGTACAGACAACTGGCCCAAAAACCCAGAGTGAACACCTGAAACCCTGGACAGAACAGGAACAGAACACTTCAGCAGGTGACAGCACTTCAAACATACGGATAGAATAGATGCCAATGACCAAAAATATTATTAATATCCGGAGGTACCCTGTTTGTCCGAGAAAGAAAAACACAGTTGAATAAGGGGAGTATTAGAAGAGCTCTGAAGCCTTGTCTTTTTAGAGGGTAACTGGCGTTTCTACACGTCAGCTTGTCTGCACGAGAGTGGAAAGGGAAGAGACCCAATGAAGACTGATAGGTTGCTCCTATACGGCAAATAGCATGTGGACTATTTATGGTGTTTGGTGGAGCAGGCGGACAATCGCAGCTGACCTTGCTGAATCAGATGCGGAAAACAGACAGTGTGACTTTAAGAAAACATAATAATAATAATGATAATAATAATAATAATAATAATAATATTGCAGATGTTTAAACCGTTGAATGTAAAAAAAAACATGAATTTAATGGAACGAATCTTTTAGGGATCAAGCAACCAGAAATGATATAAAAATAAAAATCATTACTAATTTTGCCAATGGAATTAAACTCACAAATGTATAATCATTTAATAACCATTAACAGACTAGGTTTCTTTTCATTTAGTTTGTTTACAGCCCTACAAACATCTTTGCAATACATGCAACCCATTTGAATAGCGATTCTGGTGGGAAAGCATTTTTACATTTGTAGTTTTTAAACATTTTACCAAATTTTACATTACTATTGTCACATTTCCAGGCCGTGAAAACCACATTCACGTGCTGCGCTGTGCATAAATCTTTAAAGTTCTAGTGCTAAATGCTGACAATCTACAACACAGAAAAAAGCTGCCAGTAGGAAATGAAGCTTGCTCTTTCATTTAGTGAAGCAGTTCATGCAGAGACACTTAACTAAACCGTAGATTCATTTTTTTTGTGCCCGGTGTTCAGCCCAGTCACATTATTAGACATCTCTTGCATATGAACCCATAATTGAAAGCAAGTCCTTTTGGTTTAACATGTCATCAGTTTTTGACTCTAAGGATTATTTTGGATGTTCAACCATAATATTTGGTTTTGTTTTTTTTTTGTAACGTTTTAAATGTTTGTCCTTCTCAGTTGTGTGAAGCCTAATGCAGAAGCGTCGGACATAAGGTAGTGCCCTGTGGGGAAATAAAGCTAAACATTCACACAAACATGAGCACTGAATTGTCTTTGAGTGTATTTTAAGAAACCCAGGTAGGCATTCTTGCAGAAATCGTTTGCATAAATGTTCACGCACAAGTATTCATATTCATACTCCAGAAGAACCAAACTTTAGGCTATCCAGAGTGTTCTGTACACAACATTAATGAAGTGGACTAACATAGAGTAAAGAAACAAAAGCAAAAATTACTAAATGTGATCTGTATGTATACTTAACACATTTGTATGTATCCTATCACCATCTTCTCATAGATAAGCTCTCCTTGTTGTTAAAGGAACTTCTGACTCTCCTACAGCATCAGACATGCTGAGGAGGAACCAAGCAGAGATGTCTGAGATTCAAGCACTTATGAACCAGCATAGAAAAGAAATAAAGTGCCAGCAGTAAGATATAGTTACAACCGACGTCTCGGAACTCCCCACCAGGAATCTGTGAAGGAGGGTGGAGGAATCCTGCTCCGTCCTGTACCTAAAGGACGACAGATCAAATTCACAGAGTGACCCTGATGGAACATGTCAGGAGCTCTGCAAGAATCAGTTTCTTTGGTTATGCTTGCGCTCTAAAAAGCCGAGTTAAAAACAAGGACATTGTCTTCTGTTTCCATTGGCACAGTGAACAGGGAAGTCACATTATCATACATGATATTGTTTTATTATATGTGTAAAAATATAAATAAACCAGTGGAGTTATTTGCCGGTGCCAGGGTCAAAAAGTGGAAAGGTAAAAAAAATATATAACTGAATAATTATATCATTTAATATTTGCAAAGAAAATGTTATCCTTTACTTTTGTACGATATGATTTTTCAAAAGCTGGGTACAGTAAAATAATACTCTTTCTATTATACTCTATTTCTCTTTCTTTTTTCTACATATCTATGTAAATAGATACATAAATGTCTATTGCATACAGTCCATATGTCTATATGCCTATATAGTGTATAATTATGTAAAACTTTACCTAATAAACCATATAACAGTTTGCTTAATTTTCAGTTTTATACCTTTCTGCCGCTAAGTATTTTAGTGATTCATGAAGGTTTTCCCTGGGCAAATCTCAGATTTCATCACGGCGTCATACTGGGAATATCGGCTGATCACTGCGAAGAAGGTCGAGCTGCTCAAACATTGGCCAAGGTGCATGATGGCTTTCATGTTGCTGCGTCACATTAAGCAAAACATCCTGTTTCACATTTATATGATTTTTAATAACTTTTTGTGTTTCTACTGTGCTTCACGTGGCTTGAGCCAAACGTGAAGTTAAGAAAGCATCTTTCATATTAAAATTAAACATTTGAATGTCTTCTAGGCTAAAACAGTCTTAAAAATATCAGTAATCGAATATGTATGTGCAAAGAAAATAGACTAGAATATAATAATATTAAGATGGTCACACCCGTCTATTTACATATTGCAGAATCCATAGCTGCTAGTCCTCCCACAGCTTTCTTACTCATGTTATACATGATGATCATTTTTATTCAAAGTAAATAATCGTCAAAGAAGGAAGGACTTTTGGGGGAAAAAAAACATCAAAATGCACAGCACAACATTGGTTCTCTGTGTAAAAGGTATAGTTTCTTTTTTCATCCGAAGACATTCTTTGCCAAATTTGATCCATCTATGCAGCTGCCTTTATATTTATACCACCTGGTGTCACTTTTATGTATGAGGAATTAGAGAAAATAGTAAATATAGCCCGTAGCTGGGAGAGGAATAGTCACAATTCCGGAAGGGTCCGTTCTGAAACAGATTGCTGGTTACACGGTACAAAATTCTTGCCAGCTGATCGATGTGGATGAAACACGTTTTTAGGGGTGTAGATTTGTGTGGATGTGTGTCAAGTGTAGTGCAAAAATAAGCTAACACAACACATATAATATACAATACAATATATACAATATATATATTGTATATATATATTATTGTGTGTGTGTATATATATATATATATATATATATATATATATATATATACACACACACAATAATATACAGCGGAACTCAGCTTCGAGACGACAGCCTTAGCCTTATAAAGAGCTGCATATTTTTATATGAATATTAGGAGGTGTTTAAATGTTGTTCCTGAACTCCGTGAACCCCGTGCCTCGAGATGTTTTTCTTTTCAAGCGGAAAACTCTTGTGTTTCTCCATGCATATTAATAACTGGTTTTTGCCACCCATTTCGCTGCTTGTGAGCAGCAGGCAGTAGATTGATTAAACAAACTATGAAGATGCTTCCAAGTTTCAGCAGCTTGAAAGGAGCCCCAGTAAAGCTGGATGGGCGAGCGGGAGACCGGACAGCTGGAAACCGACACCCTGGTACTGGTTCAAGCAAATTTCTACTTTAAAAAGATGGATTTGAGGGGGGGAAAAAAGTACTTTCGAACCACACGACGATTTATTTGAATTTCCCCGTGTCTCGGCAGCTTTTGAATCCTCTCACTAGTATAAAATCACACCTCTATTGTAACCTCTTGTCTTTGTGCAAACAGACAAATAAACACATAGAGGAAAGCTGTGCCACCGGGTAGAGGTGGGATTTCGGTTGCACAAAATATAACATTCGCAGGTTTGCAATTCCCAAACAAGAGGTGACTAAAAAAACGACACACACACACACACACACACACAAAAATCCTTCAGACAAAACCATTTTTGTAGTACTCTACATGTGTATGGATCGCTGAAGTACGTGCACTCTGGGATATTCAATTTAGTTCTATTTAACTTCCACAGTAAAATGTGGTAGAACTGAAAAAAAAAAATAATAATAAAAGTGACAACGATGGCTTTGGGTATTGATTTTGTCCTTGGCTCTGTTCCGCTGCGATGATGCGCTTTGGCTGATGATGCCTGTTTGATCCACGCGGCAGGATAATGATTTATTAAAAATAAATAAGGGTGTTTATGCCCTGTGTTGTTTACAGAGCGACTGCATTCCTGACCTACACTCGCCCTTATTTTTATTAGTGGTGTATTTCTGTAATCGCATTCAAATTTACAATTTAAATATCACTGCCCAGCATGACAGTGGGATTTGAAAAAGAAATAATACCTTTCGATGATGTGTTACACACCGGCGATTAATCCTTTTGTTCGAGTCAGATAAAGTGTCTGCCAGCTGTCTACATATTTCCATGACAATTCCTTCTTATCCAGTGTTAGCTTTGTGCTATTTCAATCCATCAAATGTGACATTCTGGTGGGAAACGATAACCGGAGCTCAACTTGATGGGTCATTACTGTCGGCAGCTGAGGATGCTGTGAACGCGGCTCTTCGAAGTCGAGGAATTTTGTTTATTCGACCTGAATTTTTTTTCTTTTTCTTCTAACTTGATTCCATCTACTGCATTATTGAACAATAGCAGTGGCTTTCGGGGGGGGGGGGGGGGGG
>UFQX01000253.1:80606-219831 GCA_900497675.1 Arapaima gigas
GGGGGGGGGGGGGGGGGGGGGGGGGGGGGGGGGGGGGGGGGGGGGGGCTTGCGTTACTGGTTTTGGCGCGGAGACCCCCGAAGGGTTCAAAAAGTATTTTGTACAGGTGGTTGAGTCTCCCGATGGGAGAAGCTTGACAGAAAACAACTGCCCCCTTCCCCCTCATGTGGCACCTCGTGAGAAATTGAAAAAGGGGAAAATGTAAATGGCTCAGGTTTTAATTGACAGTAAGAATACAGGCACAGAGTTGCTTATTGATTCAGTGACAAAAAGGATTATGTACATCTAAATTTACTTTTCCACGAAACGGATCCACAACACGCTCGGTGCTCAGCCCGGTTTTTTTTTTTTTTTTTACATACGGTGTCGGAATAATGGAAATTGCAAAATGAAACTCGGTGTCTCAAAACGTGCAGGTCGAGTCAACCTTGAAAAAGTTTAATATTATGGAGAAATACTTTAGTATCATTGTTGGTTATGATCATTTAAATTCATATTGTACTTGGCCTGAATTTTTTAACATAATTTACAACAACATTTCTTAAGACAGTAAGAAATATGCCAAACGGTTAATATAGATTTATTTCCCATTATCTTTAATTCCATCTGAAAAAAATGTTTCTGGACATAGGAGGGGGCTCGCAGTTACTGAAACCCTTACAAATAAACCACAAGGTGAATAAATACGAAACGAATAAATGTCATCGACTCCGCTCCCGGTTGTCATAATTTCACAAAGGCAAAACGTATCATATATACGTATATAATATATATAACATATATTACATAACGTATCGAAACGTATTATTCTGTTTTCACGTGTATACCAGTTTGTGGACGCACACACAGAGGAGCAAAGATGCGGAGAGAGGTTTCCACTTAGTTTTGCGCCGTGCACGGGGGCCTTTATAGGTGCGGCAAAGCACGGAACCACATCGGATGGCGGCGTTTGACTTGTTTCTCAGTCTAGCTGAAGAGCCGCCGCCTGGTGTTTGGCAAGCTGTCAGGGTCCCTCACACAGGCCGACGGCCTTGAATGGGGCTGTGGAAAAGGGTGCTGTGTCTGCAGAGAAAGCTCAGCAAATAAACCTGTCTAATGAGACGGCGGAGATTTACATACCTTGATGACTAAGGATTTGGGGTAATTACAGCTGTGCTCCCCGAATTTAATCTGTGATGAGCTCCAGCCCTGGTGACAATTCAGACCAATCCGTTTTCTGTCCCGAGGTCAAGAGGATTGATGACCCTCCAGGGTCTCGCAGCGGTTATTCCGTGAGCCGGCCAAGATTAGCGGTGAATTATTTCGTAATGAGCGCGCGCTAATAATTCGGAAGGGGAATAGAGGCACGTCTGCATCGCTCTGACAGAAGGCGAAAGGCGGTGTCAAAACTAAAGGCGCACTAAAATAAAGTGCGCGCGACTTTCAGCGACTCGCCGCTTTCTTCAGCGCAGTTCCCGGGGTTCGGATTTTCTTCGTATTCGGCCTGATCTAATCGAACGGGGGATTCATCCGAGTTTTGCGAGCGCGGGTTGCTGCTAGCGAGGATGACGGGACACTTTTCGGGGCAGCGTTTGCCGAGATTTGTCCGCGTTCACGCGCGGAAAAGGTGTCATGATGAGGTTGTTTAAAATGAGCAATGGTTCTCAAAGATGTGTTTATCAAATATTGCGCCATAGGCTTCGCTGGATGAAACAGCGTACGCTAGGTGACGTTTTATCGCTCATTGTCGAATTTATCTGTGGGATGCCAATTGTAGCTTAGCAGTAGTTTTCTTATTTACGTAGAACGACCAAAACACAAGACATAAGTTGAAATATCACCAACTGTGGAAAACATCTAAACTCCATGATTTTATATATACAAAGAAAGAACAAAAATATCAATGCAACAATCAGCCATTTCAGAGATTTTGTCAAAAATAAATTGATAAATGGAAATCGGACATCGATTCATTAGACTCTCTTTGTCACAGATACCCCGAAAAACAAGGTGGGACGTGGAACAGGTTTCCCATCGAAACGCACTTGGGTTTCTTGACCATAGGACGTTCCTGGCCGCACCTAAACCCCACCACCATCACAGGCCACTCCGTTCACAGCACTGAAATGGTGCTAGAGGAGACTTATAGAAGAGAACTGGCAGAGTCCTGTAGAACTCGAGGCACCTCATCTGGGAGGTGGTGTTGCTCAGCAATGTGTTGCATTTACATTTTTGTTCAGTGTATACACACACACACACACACACACACACACACACACACACACACACACACACACACACGCACGCACACACACACACTCACTCACTCACCAGCCACTTCATTAGAAACATGATTCTAGGACAGGGTCAGAACCCCTTTGGTCACAACCCAGCCTGAATTCTTCATACCATGAATTCAACAATGTGCTTGAAATATTCCTTAGTGATTCTGGTCTATGTTGACACGGTTGCATCACATACTTGCTGTAGATTTATCAACTGCATATTCGTGTTGCCAGTCTGCCGTTCTTCCAGATCCCAAAGGTGTTCTGTTAATTCAGATCTGGTGACCGGGGAGGCCACTGAAGTTCACAGAACTCATTGCCATGTTCACGGAACCAGTCTGAGATGGTTGTGCTTTGTGACAGGGTGCATTATCGTACTTAAAGTCATTGAGAGATGGGCAAATTGTGGTCAGTTTGTGGCTGTGACAACCAAATGATGCTTGATTGATATTGGGGGGCCAAATGCAGGTCAAGGAAACATTCCCCACACCAGCACACCACCACCACCACCGGCCTGAACTGTTGGGCTCATGGCTTCATGCTGTTTATGCCACATTCTGACTCTACAATTTGCATGTAACATCAAAAATTGAGATTCATCAGAGCAGACAATGCTTTTTTCAATTTTTTCAATCGGTGAAAACTGCGACCTCAGCTGCCTGTTCTTGGCTGACAGGAGTGGAACTGGATGTGGTCTTCTGTTGTTGTAGCCCATGTGATTCAAGGTTCAATGCATCATGTGTTCAGAGATGCTTTTTGTCCCCACCACTGTTGGTTATTTGAGTTACTGTACCCTTCCTGCCAACTCGAACCAGTCTGGCCATTCATCTCTGACTCTTTCCTCAACAAGGCGTTTCCACCCACAGAACTGCTGCTCATGGGTGTTTTTTTCTGCTCCATTCTGTGTCGACTCTAGAGACTGTGGTGTGTGAAAATCCCAGGAGTTTCCGAGATACTCAAACCACCCTATCTGGCACCACCAACCGTGCCACAGTCAAAGTCACTTAGATCACATTCCCCCCCCTTCTGAAGGCTGACGTGAACATTCGGTGAGGCTCGTGACCGGCGTTTGTGTGATGTCATGGATTGTGTCCAGGTGTTCAGGTGTTCCAAATAAAAAATCCAGTGAGTGTATATTACTTTAAAAAATGTAAAATGTTGAAAAATTGCATCCAGTGAAGTGTCCTCACCCCTGATGTTGAGTGTTAGCCCTGCAATGTTGCATTGTTTAAATGGAAATGTGGAACACAGACCGTAGACAGTTTCTCCAAAGTTCCACGGTTTAACATGTTGAATTTTAATTGGTGGTGCTGCAATATGTTTCTGTCTTGATGTAGAACATTGTGGGAGTTAAGACGCTCGCAACACCTCTTATAAAAATGAAGAAAAGAGACCTACACAAACTCATGCATATTCATTTTTTCTCAGATTATGCCATTAAATGACAACCGTTTGAGGAAACTACAATGTGGTGAAGTGAGTAACAAGGCAGATGGGGACACTTGATCATGGCCATTATAGCAAAATCATTTTAAACAAGACGCTCACTTTATTTTATGGAAATCCAAAGGAAAGCCAGAGAGATCAGTTTGCGGCTCCAAATATCCTTGACGGTGTTGCGATGTTTTAAGATTCATTTAACTGCTTACTGCATTGTTACGGTTATCAATTGCAGTTTCTGGAGCACAATATTTTACAGATGCAGGATCAGCACTAATACATGGACTAATAGGAAAAATGTGTGGCTTAGTTGGAGAAAATGTGAGAAAAGCAGAATCCATCAGAACCTGAGGTTCTCTTTCACCCAGGTCCTGTCACCTGTTTGATTTTAGAGTTGTGTACAAGTGTGCAATAAACCTGAGCAACTGTGCTTATGTCTGTATGAAATATACATGAGCTGGAATGGATTATCTACAACTCATGCTTTGGACAATAAGATATAAGAATATGTACCCAGACCACAATTACTAACCTAAAAAGGTCTATATAAAACTGTATGAGAAAGAGCAACACGGTAACGGTTTGTCATCTGTCATCTTCTCGACAATTCAACATTCAGCCTAAGTAAGGAGAAGAAAAGCGACTGTGGACTGGATTGTTCTTCAGGCAGAAAGGAGGTAAAAGAACGATGTTGGTTGATAAAGGTTTTTATTAAGGTCGCCAACTTTGGAACATCTCTCTGTGGGCTGTTTTTGTTTTCCTTCTGCATAATTCAGCTCATCCTGCAGTAGTTGTGAAGACCACGGAATCGAGTAGAGCGATCTGGAGTGCTCAGAAATCACAGCTGTTTGCGAACGGGTTTGCCGCAGCGCATTTTTAGCGTCACCTGCGGACCCCTTAATACGATCGCTTCCGTACGCCTTGTTCACCGTGCGTTTTGGGGAACGTTTCAGAAGTCAATTCCCGTGTCGGTTCACGAGTTGCGATATTGGCACGCGCCGCTGAACAAATGTTTGGAACGAAAGGGGGAAAAAAGAGCATTTATGTTTCGCGTGGTTTTGACTGATGAACACTGACTTCCTCACAGGAGTTCCTGAGCAAAGCAGACCCTCACAAGGCCACCCAAAATGACTTTTGTCCATTCCGTCATTAATCATTTCCTTACCTTCCGTGTACCCCGTGTACCTCATAGCGCATTTAGCCTCGTAGTAGCAAGTGAACCTTATTTCCCCTCCACATGTACTATTCTGTGCAGCAAATAGCTGTTTACAGGATGGATGGACAACCCTGGATAACCCTGATGTCAGGAACAGGCTGTCCAGAAGCTCTATAGTTGCCTACTGTTTGTATAGTTGGAGTTGAAGGTTCTTTATAAACTAAGTTAAAATGGTTGGAAATGGGTTCCAAGTTTTGAGGGCATCTTCTGGGTATTTAAACTTTTGTGTGCAGCTGTTGTTATTCCAGGTACGGCCTGCAATGTAATCTGCAATGTAAATGTCGCCTGGTGTGAACCTCTTGCCGTAACACAAAAATGGTGCAATCTTGCCTGTAAATTAAAAAAAGCATTTTGTTAGATGATGTAAAAAAAGATTAATGAAGTATGATTTGAGTTGACTGGTTATAAAATGCCAGTTTCATTCATACGAGTTACTAGAGCAGACGACGAGAACATAAATGTCTCTAGTAGAAGACACGTCAGGATCTTATTCTGTTTACTCGCTTTCCTCTGGAATGTGGACATTTTAGCTGAAGTTTGTTCTGCTTTGGCTCTGACTGCAGCTACGGCTATTAGGCCACTAGAACAGGCCACGTGCAAAGTGAACGGAGACCAGTGAGAAGATGTACGGAGAAGTTTGCGAGATCAAATCCAGGCTTTAGTGCGGCCCGCGCGCTTACAGGAGCAGGATAAACCTTTCTAATGGAACGCTGTCCGTCAAAATGCGACGCGCTGCACCGACTGTTTGCCCGGGTTTGATGCAGAAATGCAGCTGGTGACATTTGGGCCGTTCCGATTCTGATTTTCCAAATACATTTTCAGCTTGATTTCATTACCTGGGAGGACTAAAAGCATGTTTGCCTTATGAAAAGCAATCACTGTGCCACTGACCGAAGCACTAAAGCAATATGACCCTCCGCCCAAACCTCGCGATCGGCTATGAAGAATTTTCTGTCCCGCAATTGCGCAAAATGTACACTTAAATTATGGATTTTTGAGGAATTTAAAAAAATGCATTATAGATTCTTAACATTATGGCTAAAACCCTAATGCGGCAGTGCATTTCACTGGGAAAATATGACATATGTTATGACACTGTGCCAAAAGTAAGAAGTTGACTCACACCCTTGCACTGATTTGGTTTGCATGCCATCGCCCCTGGCAGCCAGTGGTTCCATCTGCCGTGGAATTTGTGAAGCTACAGCTGTTTCGCGGGGCGACCGTTGCCCCTTTATTTGAGAGATGATGACAAGTGCATGTATACGGAAGTGTTGCCTGTAAGCTTGGCCGTCCTCTGTCAAAGCACAGCCGCTACACACACTTATTCTGTGCCCCTTCTTCCGCCCATCGATGCTTGGCTTCATTCTACTAATTCAGCATCTTCTGCGTTTCTCCTTTTTCGCCGGTGTCGCTCTTCTGACGCAAGGGCACATCATAAAGAGAGTGAACGTGGGAAGCGTCCTCTTGTTTACATTTCCCTTCAAACAACAATAAAAAGGACTTTGTTGGTGGCGTGTCGCCTTGCCTTCAAATCTACAGTCCGAACATATTAATGAGCTAAATAAATATTGCTAAGTAAATTTTACCCTAGATTATCGAATCAGTTTTGGATTGCAGTGCAACCCAACCCTCCCCTGCCCCAAAACCTAAAAATTCAGGAATTCCATTACTCTAATACACGATTAGAGAATATTGAAGCTTGCTTTAAGATTATGAAGATCATGTCCAAGATATTAAAATGCACCAGTTTCATTATCTGTGATGTTTTTATTATAGTTTTTTTTTGGTGCAGAATGATTTGTAAATCTTTTGTCAGATAATCTTGTAGTGGCCCATATGTAGAAGTAGCTCCAAAGCGATTATTAATCTACTGTGTATTTTCAGGTCACCAAAAAAAAAAAAAACGTATCGGTACCTGTTTAATACAATACGTGATGCGTTGAACATAAAAAAATGAGCGCTATTTAAAATAATATAAACTTCTCTACTGTAATTATCGAGCATTTTCTCGAGGTGTGTTAGAAATGCACCTTTAAGTCGTTCTTTTTTATGGGAACAATTGTTCGTGGAGATGAACAGATGGACGTTTCGCTTTAATGCAAATATTATATTCTGGTGTTAGTTATTCCTGTGCCTCAGTGGAGGATACTTTTCCTCTATGGGCAGTTAAATCCTAAATTCACACCAATTTTATGGAAGCATAAAAGGCGAGTTAAAACCAGAGCATCTGTTTCACCACCTCTGGCAAACTGCTCCTTCCGACTGGACTCTCTTTTTTTTCCACTCAGATGGAGGTGATTTTAACTATACAGTTAAAGCAAAGAACACTGGACACACAATAGAATTTCATGAGCAGGTGTGGGACTAAAACGATATATTAATGCCAAATAAATAGTTTTTATATACAAATGGTTATATACTTCACACCTGATTCGACCAAATTTCACTGCATAGATACTATACTGACTTTCTCCCTAAGTAGTAATTTAGGCTTTTCCTAACATCTGCCGACTAGGATTACGTGTAACTATATCGCTCAGCTTGTACACAAAGACCTTCCTTCACCGAGGTTCGATGGCAGCAGTTCATAATAAACAGTGCTGTGGAAAAGTAGTAGTTTCCTCACATCTGTTACACTGAAGAGCCAGGGGTTTTTCGACAAAGGAAGCTGAGCAAACACATCACACGGCTTTTCAATTGTTTAAAGAAAAACGCTATCCAACAACCGTACCACCCATGGGAAAAAGTAGTTGCCCCCTTAAACTTATTAACTGCTTGCACCACCTTTAGCAGCGGCAGCTGCGACAAAATCTTTTTCGAGTTCAAGTCAGGACTTTGACTTAGACCACTGCAAAACTTCAGTTTTGCTTCTTCTCAGGGATTCAGATGTAGACTTACTTTTGTACAGCAACGCTTTCCCACAACATCACACTACCATCACCGCGCTGACTTGCTGGGGTGATGTTTTCTGCTTTTGTCTCGCGTCGGATGTAATGAGACCTGTGCCGTCCAAGGAATTCCACTTTGACTTGTCTGTCAACAGAATATTATCCAAAAAGGCATCGTTGTGGTGTTTTTTCCCAAATGTGAGGCGAACATTAATGTTAGTCTTGGATAGCAGTGGTTTCCACCTTATTACCCTCTCAAGAATCCTATTTTTGCCCACTCTCTTTCTTATTGTGGAGTCACTAACACTCACCTTACCTAAAGCTAGAGAGTCCTTCAGTTCTTGGATGTTCTGGATTGTATGTGACTTCCTGAATAAATTGCTGCTGCACCCTTGGAGTAATTTTGACAAGTCAGCAGTGATTTTTTCACATGGGTGGAATCGGTGTCATATATAGTGGGTACTTTGTAATGACGTGGGCAGCCACCTTGTGGGAGGCATTATGTCCAAAGATTGCTCTGCATGGTCATATTACTGCCAAGGAGCATGTTGACGTTTTGCAGGACCAGGTGACCCCTTTGGAGCAAACACTGATTTATCTTATTCGATAATGATAATGCCCCGGTATACAGCCAAATGCCTCCCCATTTGCTATTCTGAATGTGCTTTACTGCCAACTTGTGGCAGGCAATGGAAATCCAGGCAATTTTTGCTCTGAAACAGCAACATTTTTCAAAATAGAATTTATGATACCTTTTAGATGTTAAGCTCCATTAGGTGCTAGGGGGTGAAGGGGCTGCACATAAATGAGAAGAAAGCAGATGTTGAATATATATGTCACCCAAATAACATTTCTGGAACCAAACCAAGAGAAACCAACAAGGGTTCATTGTGGGGAGTGTGAGTATATATACATATAATATATATTTATATATATAATTGAGTTGTGCTAAAGGTATTACACATGAAAAAAGACAACATATTCTATCATGCGGAAACAAACAAACAATGTATCTACCTCACACCTGTGCAAGAATAGTGGCAAGGCCCAAAGAAAGTCTTCCACTCCTAAATACAATAATCTAAACTAACAGAACACACAAATAGAAAAAAGACACCACTCTACATACAAAACTGTCAGAGTTTGGCATAAGCAGCATGAGTTCATGGAGCCTGAACATCAACATCTGAACATCATTGCTGAACAAGCTTATCCCTTCATGGCTACAGTTAAGCCACATTCATGCGGACACTTCCAGCATGAAAAATGTCACAAGGCACGTACCATCAGTGAATGAACCCGGAGAAAATAAAGGCCAGTTTTCATTGTTTCGGTGGCCTGGTGAGTCCCTGGACCTCAGCCCTATCAAACATCTCTGAGATGAGACTGAAACGGCTGTTTACAGCAAGACTGCGGAGCCATCTGATGCGCGCAAACTGGGAAATACAATCATTTCTCCACGGCTCAACATTCCTGCACGACACATCCAGCATTATGCAGAATTCAAGCCTCTCAACTCGTGTTACAGCGAAGGTCAAAGGAGGCACTACCAGATGGGTGTACCTAATAAACTGGCAATTCGGCGTTTCCAACGTCGATGCGCGCATGGCGGCATTTTTTTCAAGTTTAATATTTTGAACTGCTATGTTTTGCTGCATTATCTCAAGCAAACATGCTTCACAAGTGACGAAAAAAAAACAAAGCTCCACACGAACCTCCTCAGTGCGACCCTGCTGTGACACGGAGACATTCGTACCGTTGACGGACCTGTCGGCGTGTGGAATCACCTTGCGGTTGTACTGCCGCCGCGGCCCTGCGTGCACACGGTTAAACGCTGACGTGAACGTTGTCCGGGGAAATGAGAAGCCGTCGCGCTGCAGCGCAGCGGGACGTTAGCCCACCTCGGTGGCTGAGCTCCTTCCGCTGCCGTTAATCGCTCCCCGGCTTCCGATTTAAGACAAAAGTCTTTAAATTTAAATATGCCATTAGAATTCAATAGATGGAAAGGGCGATAAGCACCTAAACTAAATCAATGGATTTGCGGCGAATTCTAAGCTGATTAAAGTACGCTGTTGCCTCACCTTCCTCGCGAACAGAGGAGCTCTTATTTGTCAAAGCTGTATCTCCGGCATCTTAATACAGACGGCCGATTAAATTCTGCCCTAGTTTTAACTTTGTGTTTCAGAATTTCGGTTTTCTATGCATTACATTATGGGATTTAGGAACCTAATTATTGACTATGTACGGGATTTTTTTTTTTTTTGTCATTTTACACGAACACATGCGAACAACAGAGCCTTTCAAAAGGGAAAAAAGCTGAAAAAAATGAAAATTGATCATGCGTTTTTTTTCTGCTTTAAAAGGTTGCTATCAAAAGTATCCAGCCGCTCAAATGCAAGAAGCTGCTTTCTTTTATTCGCTTGACAAAGACCTCCCACGGTCAGAGAATGGACTTAGCAGCGGAGGCCAGCCCTCCTACACCTTTTATCCTGCATTCGTTTTTTTTTTTTTTTTCCCCTAACAAAGCTTTTAAAACACGTAGGTCTTGGGAAGTTTGTTTGATTTGGGCCCCTGCCACACCAGACGGACCATCGATACACGCCGACTTTCGTTGGGGTGCTCTCTGGTGAAGTCGGCCGAGGACCACGTCCAGAGGTGGCTGCTGCATCTGAACGATGCCTGCGGTTCCCAAAGTGCCTCTGGAAGACCCACGTGGGCTTCGCATGACTGTCTTGCAATGCTCAAAGCCAATGGCAAGAAATGATAAGGAAACCAAGAATCGTTCAAGTTCCGTTAAAAAGTAGAAATCTCAAAACATTGATAGCAGTCGAAGCTGCAAAGAATGACTCCAACTCTGTTATATGTATTATGTTTATAATATATTTCATATGCATTTTTGTACTATTATCAGGTCAGTTAGAAAAATAAAGGCAAATCCTTTTTGCATGTTAAATAATTGTTTAAAAGGTATTCTTGTGTCGAGGTTTGTAAATACAAGAGCCGTTGTTTTTTCGCTGTGTTTTTCTAGGCATGGATATCAAATATTTTCCAATAGAATTATTCACATACCCCCTTTTGAGATGTCTGTTCCAAATGCAGCTCGCTGAAAAGAAATGTTCTGCTTCCAGCAAATTGATGAGCACATATTTTTCACCAATTATTATAATATATGAAAAGATTGAAAGAGTGACCTGAGCTTGAACTGTTACATTTCATCGCAGTGGGACAAAGGAGGTTCATTCTGAAAAATACAGATTTGCCTTTCTTTACCTTTTCAGAGCCTGCAGTCTTTCCCCACCTTATATAAGTCATTCTTTCTGGAAAAAAATCCTGTAATAAAGGCTTTTTAAATAACATAACATAATATGACAAGACTTGATATGACTTCACATGACATGACATGACATGACAAAGCATAACATGACAATATAACATAACATGACATGACATGACATGACATGATATAACAAAGCATAACATGACAATATAACATATAATAACATAACATGATCTGACATGATTTGACATGACATGACATGACATAGCATAACATAACAATGTAGCATAACAGGACAACATAACACAACATGACATGACATGACAAAGCATAACATGACAATATAACATAACATGATCTGACATGACTTGACATGACATGACATGACATGACATGACAAAGCATAACAGAACATAATATGACATGACTTGATATGACTTGACATGACATGACATGACATGACATAACAAAGCATAACATGACAATATAACATAACACAACATGACATGACATGACAAAGCATAACATGACAATATATCATAACATGACATGACATGACATGACATAACAAAGCATAACATGACAATATAACATAACATAACATAACATGATCTGACATGACATGACATGACATGACATGACATGACTTGACATGACATGACATAACATGACGTGGCATGACATAACAACATAACCTGACCTGACATAACATAACATGAGATGACTTGACACGACATAACAAGGTAGTTTCCCTTCTTTACTGATGGTGTAATACTGCATGTACCTGGACTCATCCAACACCTCCAACTGCTCCTTTATTGTTATGCATTACACATTTAAACATTCACAAACTGAACATACGTACATATGACGCTCACAGTTCACGTACTGGTTAAACCTTAAATCCAACAGAGCAGTAAAGGCAGAAGAAATCAGTGAAAATAAGGCAAAAGAATTTGCACCGATCAAACACGTCGACACCGTTTGCATCTTTCAAACGGGGGACTTGAATCCTGGTGTAAAACGCTCAGATTTTTGCTTAATCTGCATCTCCATCCGCAACTATGGTCGTGAGCTGTGGGTGATGACTGAAAGAAGACGACTGTGGAAAGCGAGCCGAAAATAAATCCTAGACTAAATAAAATAATAAATCTGCGACACGAACATCCCGTGCACGACGGAGCGTTTGAACCTTTCTCGTTCCGTTGCCTGTTTTTTTGTCTTTGTTGGCGGAACGGGAGGAGAATTTTAGGGTCTGGACAATGCTGAATTGCTGCGATTTCACAATCTGTCCTCAAATTGAATGAGGAAAAGGGGAATTTATTTTCATTTCTATCTGATGAAAATAATTGTTTGCAGGAGACATTTTGTTGCTAGTGATTGATGCAGGTTATGTGATATAATGTAATTCTGGGCCGCGCAGCAATTACTTTCATTGTAAAAACATTAAAAACGTATCCATCACTTGATAATCCTAACTTCATGCGAATGCATTCTTTCAAAGAACCAATTATTGTGATTAAGATGACAAATGACTCATAGCACATATTATTATCAGTCTTACACTTAGGACTCTTTGTAGGCATAGAACTTTATTTGTTTTCCTGAGAGAAACTTTTTAAATATTTCTGACCGGCCTTGAGGGGTGGAACCCAAACAGCAGTGAGTGCATTTAAAAATAAAATTAAAAAAAAAATCACAGCAATTTGTACAAATTATATTTATAAAATCCTTATTTAGCCTATTTAAAGACAGGAAAAGATGTACATATGCATACAGTAACAGCAAAAAAAAAAAAAAAATGTTGTGTCCCTGAGCGATATTGTGAGCTGGAGAGAAAAGTACAAGGAGAAGTTACCTACGACTGTCCTACGTCTCTGTATGAATGTGGGAACCGTGATGTTGGTTATCGACAACAACTCGTGTGTTCTAGTCCCCTGCTGAAGTGCTGTTGGATCAACAGGCATCTTCGCACAGTGGTGGTGTCTGTCATAGTTGTTTTTTTTTTCCATATTTAAATTACCCAGGGTGAAGAAAAGTATTCTGCATTTTACAGTAACAAGCCACTTTGAACATGTCGAGCTCCACAGAATAAAGCCCATCCTTAAAGGTACCTTCTAGGCGTTTCCTTTGACGCTGTACCGTTCGGCAAGGTGCTCGGTGTGGATTTATTTAGTAAAATATCCAGCTGCAAAATAAATGAGTAAAGTTGTTAGTCAATCCAGAGAAATGTGTACAATATGAATTATTACAACTTACAAGCAAATGTACTGTGTGCTGAAAAATTCACACAGTAAACCGTTAACTCTCAGTTTTGGGAAATGCCTTTAGTGGGAAATAAAGTGTGTGTGTGTGTGTGTGTGTGTGTGTGTATAAATGTATTCAAACTGCATGAAAGTTGTCAAGGGTAAGTAGTTAATTATGCTCAAGAGGTTTGAATACTTTTGCAAAACAGTGTATAAGAATGCAACTGCATACAATTTTGCATTTATAGTCCTAAGAGTGTAGGGATAGTCTCACACAGTGTAAATCAATATAAAACATGAAGTAAGTTTCCATCCATTCATCCATCCATCCATCCATCCATCCATCCATCCATCCATTCATCTACTCATTCTCAGCCATCACTTATTCAGTTCATGGTGACCTGGAATGAATTCCAGGGAATTTGCATGTAAATATACAGTATACATATATGCAAGGTTAACAAACACCTACACAGCAATGGGTAATTTACGGCCATTAATTCACCTGAACTTACACATATTTGTATTGTGGAAGACAGCCAAAGCACCCACAGGAAAACAATGTTAAATCTTGCATCTAAAATCAGCAGAGAGCCTGAATTAGAATCTGAAAGATTAAAATTAGTTCAAAAATATATACCAAGAATAAAACTTAAGAAGAAAAGTATTTAGGCGAAGTGCTATAAATATCACCCATCTGGCGTATTATCACCAGACCAATTACTCTATCATGAATTCGGAGTATTCTTAATCTCTGTGGGTTACATTTAGAGTTAGCAGAAGACAGAAGTCCTGTTGACCTTCCAGTCGGTGTGCTACATACACAAAAAGCTCCACTGCTTCACAAATGTATATTCAACAGACTTTAAAACAGTTCCTTAGTTATAAATTTGCCTCTGAAACTGAGCGCTCTCCGAAAAGTCTGACTCACAGAAGAGTGAGTGGAGATCAGAGCAAATGTTCCATCAGATCTTCAAGCCAACCTGACTCAGAAGCGGCATCGTTGACACCTGGCCGATAGCTCTTATTTGAGGCGACAAAAACAATTTGTTCATGCTCAAGAAATAACAATATGTCATTTTGCACAGAATAAGGACAGAAAAAAACCCCAGGTGATTTTTTTTTCATTTCTCAACCTCATTACATGCTTCCCACACATAACAAATGCAATCCACTCCTGATAACCTGTTTGTAAAGTGCTTTCTCGCAAAATAAACTCTCCATTACCATTAATTTACACGTGCGAAATAGATGCGTTTCTGAACCGCAAAAGGTTCATTCACTTTTTTCACAAAGTATGCCAATTTTTAAAAGTATTTTTAAAAACTGGGAAAATTAAAATTGAAAACCGAGTCCAGGATACTAGAACTGCTCTGGACGCTTTTAATCCGAGGCTCGAGACCCACAAATTTAAGATCTCCTATCCCCTTTCCCTCTTGCATGTTACCTTTCTCCTTTACATTTTTTATTCACTCCACAGTGTGTTTCATTTTAACTGGTGATTTTGTGCATATCCACAGTATATATAAGCACTCATTCACTGACATATACAGTTATACACTCACGATGTAGAGCACCATCCACAGAGAAAGATGCTCTACACAATGCTCAAACATGACCAATAGAAGCCTCCTGTCACAACTGGAGAATTCAGACAGCATGCTCAAATCTCAGACACGTACATGCAGAATCCAAAGAGCCCGCAGTGGAATGTGTACCAGAGTAAATGCCAAACACCTTGTATGGCGCAGCTGCAGACATGAGAAGATCATGGCTAAGCTAACTACTGTCAGTCTCCACACTAGGCTTCCTAGACTTGGTGAAAAGCTATCATGTGACGGCATGCTAGGAGGTGTCATTGTAGTTTATATGATCCCAGCCGCCATCCTAACTGAAAATAGCAAACTGTTATATGCTGCAGTAGTAGTAATTCTACAAACATTAAGCTACAAGACGCAAACCATCCTGGAAGCAGCCAGCCCCTGGGAACTAAGACTGGAACTCACGATAAAGACTGCTAGGGAAGGTTGACTGAGTTAGTTGACTGAGCTGAAGAAGGAAACCATGATAAGGGACAGGTCCAGCCTACTGACTAAGAATAAAGGCATGTCTATATCTGAGGCCCGGGAGTCTGCTAGGCAAAGGCTAACTGCACTGGTAGTCAGACTCCAGAGATACACAAAAGAAGTAAAGGGCAAAAAATAAATGCCCTCTTCTCCAAAGAACCATCTAAAGTGCACTTTCATCTGCAGTCCAACAAGGGATCAGCCAGAGATTCTCCAAGAAGCAAAACAGAACAGCCCTGGAATGGCATATGCCAAAGTTAAGAAATGTTTTTTTCTCCAAAAATAAAAGCTCATACTTTTAAAAATGCTTCAGCCATTCTTAAGAATGCTTGAAATCTACATATTTTAAAAGTTTTGTCTCGGCAAATGATCTCCAACGTGACAACTAAAGGTGTGACTTAAATCTCTACCAAAGTAACTCTAGGGGTGACACCTCTCCACAGTTGAACATGTAGTGTTAAATATCCTTTTCCTCAGTGATTCTTGTTTTCCACCCACTGATTTCTGGAGTTGGAAGTATTAGTATTTGCTTGTTGTGATTTCCCTCTGGGTTTGCTGAAGGGCTTGCACCTGCTGCCATGTGAGGTTGTCCCACCCTTGGTGCACCATAGATCAGGTGAGAAGTGACAATGGGTGGCAGTGGGTTGCTGGAATCAGTGTAAGCTAATGGGGAGGGGGGGGGGGGTTTATAACCATTTTATGATTTACTAGTTGATGTGGGTGCGGTTCAGTCTAAACTTCTCTCCTAAAATGTTTCTACAGGATTCCTGTTCATCTCAAGGGTACCTTATCATCCAGCCCTTGCAGCCAGGCAAATAGGTATTTGAGTTCAGATTGAAGGTTGAGGAGAAAATGTCAGCAACGGGATAATGTGTACATACCCCCTGTCTATCAGACTGCGTTCAAAATCACAAACAGAACATTATGAGTGACTTATGAGAAATGAGCCTTCCAAATGGATCCTTGCCCAGGTGAAATAAAATCTACTTTCTCTATGATGGAAACAGGACTACAAAGTACTTGAGACTGACAGCCACACGTGCCATTAATTTAGTAATAACGTCTTTGCTGTTGTTGATGTGGCTGTGTGGTCAGGCAGTGTGAAGACAGCTGAGGTTCTGGATGGAACAGGTGTTATATCCTATCCAGCTTGTAGTCCATCAAGACCTTCATGAGAAAGTTCTACAGCAGAGCTGGGGCAAGTGACACCTTGTGTGTGACTTCTTTCTAAGGTGTAAAAAACGTGTAACAACACTAAAGGACTGAAAAGGGACGGGAATCACTGAAATATCTGGAACCTCTACCTTTTATTACAAAACACACACTAACTTTTCCCACCACCAGATGAGTCAAGGTTAATTCTGTCATCATGCACTGTGGTCATAAAAGTGTGTACAGTTTTCAGTTTTCCTGATGTCAAAACACAAAATATCACTTCAACTTTTCGTAAAAAGACACATATCACTTTTGAGGCACATTTCAAGTAATAAAGATATTACTAGATGTTTAAATGTGGATATATGCATTGATGTGCTTTCGATTTATTGGCCGAAGCTTTGCAGCAAAAGTGGTTCATTTTTTACCTCGAAAACTTACCCATATGTTTAATTTTATTTGTTTGAGTGTGTGCGTGTGTTTTTTTTTTACTTGTTTTCAGTTCTTGTGTCACTTCATTCTGAAACTCACAGGTTGGGGAAAAAGTGGATCTTCTCGAAGACTGGAAGGGCATAAATAGGGGCAGTTAGATGTACACCTGCGTTTTTGTATATACTCTGCAGCAGGTGGTACTTGCAGAAGTATGTTTTCCCCAGTAACTGACTTGTTTTATCAAAACCTTCAAATGTCATGTCTCTGAATGATTTACGCAGGCGCCATAGTGGCTACAGCTGCTCGAACTGAGCTTTGATTCAGTCTCCTGCTGCGGTACACTTAAGTTTGGTTTTTACCCTGAATTGATCCAGTAATTTCTCCATCTGAGTAAATCACTGTAAGTGGCCAACACTGTACATTGCTTTGGAGACAAGAGTCATTTAATTTTTGTAAATGGTTAAGTAGCTGTTCATAACTGAACAGATGCAGGACTGGACCTTGAATGGATGATCACAAATCTGGGTAATGTTAAGCATTTTGTTACCTCTTCTTTGTATTGTAATGACTCAACTTTTACCTCCTGGTGACACTATCATCTTGGCATTGCTGAACGTTGCGCTTTGGTCAGATAATAGTTGTTAATGTTTGGCGTTCATCTGAATGTTTATCACACCTCAGTGTGTTGCTCCTCTTTTTCCTAAACACTTTTTCAGCTGCATTCATGTTTGTGCACAACATTCCAGCTGCTTTATGAAGACTGGAACAGATTACAGCACATCGTTCATTAATACTGTGATAGAAAAAAAATACACACACTCACACACACACACACACACACACACAGTACTGTGCAAAAGTGTTAGGCGTGCAACTTCAGTGTCTGTTGAGAAGTACGGGTAGATTCTTATCTACCATCAGGGAGGTTTCTCATTGGTCCCAAATTCCTTCTGCAGCCTGAGAATGACCTCAAACACCTAATCTCAGTCACACACAACTATGTTGAGCAAAAAGAAGGAATCCTGCAACAGAGGGTATGGTCCCCACAGAGCCCTGATCTCAACATGATCAAGTCAGTCTGGAAGGACATGCAGAGACAGTCAAAGTGTGCAGAAGAACTGTGGCCAGTTCCTCAAAATGTTTGGAAGAACCTACCAACCTCTACCTTAAACTGCATGCAAGTTTGCATAAGAGAATTGATGCTGTTTTAAAGGCAAAGGGTGGTCCCACCAAGTACTGATCTGATTGAGGTTTTTTTGTCTACTGCACTTTTTAGAAGGTTTATTGATTCATAAGTATTCATGGCATTATTTCTGGAACCGTCCTCGCTTTATAGCATTTTTCCCACAGGTGGCTAAGACTTTTGCACAGTACTGTGTGTGTATATATATATATATATAAAATTTTACATTTTTATGTCTACATTCATACCTGATTCCTTTATATTGCTGAAGGAAGTTTGTAGAAAATCTGACTCTCTGGCTGTATGCTGTTTTTTTTTTTATTTCCTTCCTTTCCAAATTTGCTGAAATCCCAGAGAAGACACAAGGATTTTATCTCACACATTTGCCACCTTTTTTCTTCTTGTCAAGGAGGAAGAAAAGGCAGAAACCCCAGCCACCTTGAAGCGGCACTCCAGGCATTAGGTGGAATTACACCAGAGATGCTTTTTCCCATTCAGAGCATAGCGGGACCTCCTAACTTTGTGTTTTAACTGCCTTCCCTTTGGAACTGAAAGAAGGATTTCTTTTCAGAAATATCAAAGACAGCCAATGACTGAACTAAGCTTGGGGGGAAAAAATCTTGTGCGATGGTAGCTCAGCACGACACAGTCTCAGCGGGCAAACTGTGGAAGCGATGTGGGTTTATGAAATGTCACTCACTCCGCTTGGCTAATGACAACGTGGAAATAACGTTCCAACGGAGTGTGCATTTCTTTGCTGCGACGTAGAATATGTTGTGGCGAGAAGCTAAAGTGAATACGAGTTGGAAAGAAGCGAATACTTTGTACGCCTTTCCCAAGAATGCGACAAAGTCTACATGTTACGTGTGCATCGCGGTGCATTCACGTTTCACATGTCTCTGCTTCTCTGCGAATAGTTTCCCCCATGTCATCTGGATTCGTACATTTTCTATAGCAAGAGATGTTGGAGCAAGCTGCTAACATCTACCTCCACACTTGGCTCTAACTGACAAAAGCGAGTTCTACTATAAATAAAAATGTGATAATTCTGTCATCGCCTTGTTCGTACCCATTTTGGAAGCTAATATTTTTTTATTTTGACAGGCCACCATCGACCGAGATTGTCTGGAAACAATAGAAAATACAGAGTCTCTAAGGTGAGGATGTTTTTTTTGAACTTTGAAAATGTGTATTTATGACATCCGACGGCTAATTTTTTTGTCTCCGTGTGTCTGAGTGTTTCTAGGTGAGCGTACGTGTCGGCACGTGCAACTGAGTGTGCCGAGAGGAGGAAGGAGACCGATTCAGGTAAAGTGCCAGTTTAGTCATGGGGGAAACACACTTTGACAGCAGTCTTGAGCATTTTAAGTTCTGTCTTAATGGAAACACTTGGTCGTCCATAATTTAAAACTGCATTATCTTGAATCTGCCCCTAAACAGGACATCTCCATTTAAGTGTGTGTTTGTGAACTCATAAAACGGCCTCCTTTGCCTGCTAAGGCTGCTTTATGGTGCTTAATGCCTTTAAGAGCCATTTTGGTGGACACTTTGCACTTGTAAGAAAAACATTTATTTTTTAGTCTTTAACTCTGTATGTCGGTCTGTGCGTTGAGATCCATTCTGTGCGGAAATCGGTCGGAAATGTGGAGAACCAGAGAATTAGACAAACTAAAACGCGGTTAAAAATCATTTGGTTTCATTGATTTTGGTTCCGCCTATTTTTGTGTTTTTTTTTTTTTTTAACTAAATTTAAAACCTAATTGTTTTGTTATGTACAAACAGAGTACATGGAGAAATGTTCTTGATGTACCCCCCACCCCCCGCCCCCCAAACTATGAATTCATTATAGCTGCATTATTTTTTCTCGTTTTGCTTAGAAATTATTTCATTAAAATATTAATATTTAACAAACTTTCAGTTTTTTGTCCTCCGTTTTGCAGCAGTGCTGCTGAAGCATATTTTAATTAAAAACATGTTTTAAACCCAGCGAACCATGACTTTGCCCTTCTGTTTCAGATGTTACCACCATCAGCAAGCAGCTTTCTTCCTATTAGCATTTATTCCTGCTCTCACCATGGAACGTGTTTGTGTCACTTCCACCACTGGCTGCCCCACTACGTATTTTCAGACAGCTATCATGATACAAGCTCTTTGTCTGACCCAGCCTGACCCTGTGCTCCGCAGTGGCCCTGTTGATGCTCAGAGATCCCGGCTGGACGATATGCAGCTGACTGTGCCTCCTGCTGCCTGGCAGTTGCGCTGAGCTACTTTCTTAAACCTCTGCCTCTGCATCAGTTTCATGTCTCATGTTCCTCGACTCCCTCTTTCCCCCCAAACATGCATGATCTTTGCTGGGTTACCTGAGGCAGTCTCTGCAGTGTCAGTGTTCGGTACGCATCCGTAACTTCTGTGTTGGAGAACCTAGACCAAGACGCCACGCATCCGCCCCCTCTTTAAAAAAACTGGGCAGTCAGAGCAGCAAGGTCATTTGTGACAGTCTGCTTTGTATATGGTTTGGTACTTTCGGTACACTTGTATGTCCTGTTATGAAAATCTGAGCCATTACTTTTTATGGGTATAACCCTTTTCAAGTTTTTCTTATTTTAGTTCCATTTTTTGTGCCCTTCTGTCTTCTAAACTTTCTCTATTGCAGACTGAAAGCAGTTTAAATTTGAACTTTCCCCCATTTGATGCTGGCAAAACACTTGCATGGAATCTGAAACGGTTCTGTAGGGAAGGGGGGAGCAGAATCTCAGAACTATTCACAGGAGATTTTATTCAGTGTATTTTTTTATTTATTATAGTTATGCAGGAAGTACTCAGTGAATAAATATGTCTGTCATAATACCTTTTTTGAGGGTTAGGGTTAATTTACCCGATTCTGAGAACATGTTGCTGGTCGCTTCTTTGCGGTAAGTAAAATAAAGCCAGAATTTTAATGTGAAATACTTTGCAATATGTTCTCCTCACACAACTCTCCATTACACTGCAACTCAGCCTCCTTTCCCGGCTCCAGTGTTCGATTCTCCTGTGGTGCCTGAAGTCCGCTGTCTAGGGTGTAAAGCAGAACGCAGCACAGTGACTGCGAAATGGTGAAAATAAGCAATATTTATTTTATTTTCAGTAATTTTAAAGTCTCCTTAAAGCAAGGTGGCTTGCTTCATGTTAACAAAAATAACAAAATATACATATTCCATCCATATTGGATCTTGTCTCATGCCCTGTGCTTCCGACTCCTGAGGAACATGGAGGGCCCACACTATGTGAATTGTAGATAGAAATAGAATAGTTGAATGCAATTCTTACAGGAAATTCTCAATTGTCTACAGCCTTATCTGAACGTCTTAATTTAACCCAATGTGAATAAAAAACGGATAAATGTGTTTTATTAAGCTTTCATTGGTTGCAAAGTAGTGGCGGGACCTACAAACTGTTCCACGTTTATGATCGGACTTCCTATGTCAGCTGCTATGTGCCAGTTGAGACACAAGTGTTTTTATGTAGCTTTATATTTCAGCGAGTCATTCAACTACACTACCCTCAAACTCCTCTGCACTTTCAACATCTCCAGCTACATTTAATCCAGAATTAACTCTCATTTCTCAACATACGTGCTTCCTCTACAACTACTGGCAGCCTCTGGAAAATCTATGAACAAAATGCACCAATATCTCAACTGCAGCAAAAATATCTAAAAATGAACTGGTAACGGACAATGTTTGTCTCCTGAAGGACGAGGGCCACGCTGGGCTACCCCAGTTCAGGGAGGAAAAATAAACGCCCACGAAAAGTGAGATATTTTGTGTGTTCATTTTTAATTCATGTTGAGGTCTTACGAAACGTGAGGCTTCGTTCGGTCAATGAAGACTGATGGAGATAAGAGAAATCACTGATAGACTTTTTTGTGTAGTAGTAGTATTCAGAGGTGGATGGGATCGGTTAATTTTAAAATGCTCAGGACAGCTTCTGGAAGTCTACCAAGCACTAGCGTTCGAATTGCTAGGATACTCTGTTCATTGCTTGCTTAAGATTGCTTTTGAAGTCGATTCCAAATTCGTTGTAAGTTTCATGTGTTTAAGAAACCCCGTTTTATTATGCTTGACAGGGGAAAATAAACATAGAGAAAGACATGCAGAACCCACGTAATCTCCAAATGCAGAATATGCCAGCACATCCCCATACGCTTTGTTCCGTACTTAAAGAATATGACTCATATTTTGAGAATTTCTTTTCTGCAACGTAATGTGTCAAATATAATCCTCAAAGAAATAAAGAAATTGATCACATTTGATAAATTCTGTCATCAAATCAGCCTGCTGGATTTATGACGTTCTCAAGATCTTTTATTGCTGGAACAATGCCGATATGTGCTGTGCCTTGCGATGTGGCACCTCTAAAAAGACATATCCGGAATGCCTAGGAGAACAGCAGGGTGGTATATTTGCTTTCACACCAAGGAGGCAGGTCTTATGGTGAACGGCGAGTCTCAGAAGTAAAACACAGAGGAGAATGCATCTGAGGAGTGTTACGCTGAAGGTCCTAAAAGAGGACATTGCTTTCTTCAGTTACAGTTGGGTGAGGATTTGTATTTCTACCTTTTTAACGGAAGGGAAAAATAAGGTTGAGAAGCGAACACCTCAGAAGACCTCTGAGATGTTGCGTGGGAAGCTCCGTTCCCGACGCCATGATGTTCACCTCTTTTTGGAATCAGGCGGGGAAGGAAGCCACTTCTAAAGCAGGAGTTATTAAGAGGAATATGAGAGGTGATTTTATTCCAACTTACAGACAAAAATGATGTATATTTATAAAATCCTTAGCAATATTTTATAGCTAATTTTCTGAGTTCTACATAATGGTACAGCAGGATTTATTTAAAGAGCCAGCAGGTAGTCAATATGTGGCTTTTCGTTTAAAAGACATGAGTTTAAATTCACATACTGCTAGAAATGACAAAAGTGTGTAACCAGATTTAACGTCAAAAGGCTGCAAAAGCAAAGAACATCGGAAAGGTAGTTTTTCTCACCACTGTAAATGAATAAATCAGTTTGATGTATTATTCACCCTTTAGGTGACAATATCAATATTATACAGTACAATGCAGTACTTTGCTAACTGTGGCCCTATTTACCAATACATATGTTGAATTTTTTTAAAAAAATATGACATATGAAAAGTTATTCTTTACTTTATAATTTATCTTTTGTTTTTATTTTCATGATGATGGATTGCATATAATTCAAACGTTACTACTAGACAGACTGAGTCTAGAATTCATCACCGAGGTTTATTATTCCATGGTGTCTTTCATGTGCAGCTGTGGAAAAAAAAGGTTGTGAACCCTTAGAATTTCTGTACAAATAGTTTCTGAACTGTTAGCTTATCCTCATCCAAGCCATAATAATAAATGAGGGATTGTTTTAAAAAACAATATACATACTTTACATTTCCCAGTCTTCATTGAACAGATGGTTTAAATATGAAGGTGACTGATGGAGTAACAGTATGAACCCTTATGATTAGTTACTAGTGGAACCTCTTCTACTCCAAGTGACCTCAAACCACCACTTTGTGAAGCTGCTGGGCGCACATGTGCGGTGCTTAAGGGGTGTTTTTAACCATTCCTCTACACAAAACTGTTAGGTTTACTTGTAATGTTGGGATATCTTGCATGAGGGGCATCCTTCACGACACACCAGGCCATTTCAGCGGGATTGGCCCTTCTTAAATGCAGAATGTTGGAGGCACTGTGTTGTGGCTTGGATCAGTGTCATGTTGCATGAGTCAAGTTCTTTTGAGTTTTAGATCACAGACAGATGCCATGACATTCTGCTGTAGAGTTTTCCAATATGACTTGGAATTCATTGGTCCCTCAATGATGGCAAGCCATCCAGACCCTGAGGCAGCAAAGCCCCACACTGTTATAATCCCTCCAGCAAGCTTCACAGCTGGGATGAGGTTTTGGTGCTGGAATTTGATGTTTTGTTTCCTCCAAACATGATATTATGTTCATTTGCTCCAAAGTGAGACTGTCTTTGTTAAGTACTGTCACTTAGAAGACGATCAGATCACATTCTACTAGCCATGAAGAAATCCAGATGATTCGTCAAAACCTTTTCTCACAGCCATAGGTCTAGGTGACTCCACAACAGCATAAATATCTCTCCTTTTCGAAAAGAGACTTTAAATAATGTGGGCAGTCAGGTTGCTAAATATAGCCGGTGAGCTTGTCCAAATGTAATCATCATGAGTGTCAGATAATGATGTTTTTGCTATAATTCTTTAAAACCAAGAAATGCCCTGGTTGCATGGGTAAAGCTTAGAAGATTTATTCACAAAGCCATAGAAACATTAAAAACCACCGCCATCTCCATAATGAAAATGTACCAAAGGCAATTCTTTCTATGAAAAGGAATTATGATTATTTATTTATTTATTTATTTTCCCGGATACAGTTAATATTTATGACAAATGTATGTCGGTGTGTCACGATAAAGAATAAAAGAGACAGGAATACAGCTGGTGCCTTTTGCCAGCTCTTTCATCTATGATTTTCTACATTCAAGATTCCTGAAGGCAGTTATGAGTGATCGGTCCCTAAATTTGCAAATGCTTAGTTTAAACCTCTCTGGATCCGTATGACTATTGTGTGGTATTCTGAGGTGTAGTATATTAGGGTAACTGTTCTGTGCAGTCATGCCCCAGCAGAACGTGGCTCGCAGAGCTGCTCGCTCCCCTCACTGAGTTCAGAATCACTCTGCAGTATTAGTTTTCCGGGCCTGGACGTTACAAATGGAGCCTTCAGGAACATGCATGACATTTCATACTACCTGGTCATTTGATGATTTATGGATGTTTGGCTGTTACTAGACAACATAGGCAATTTTTGCATATTTCTGGTGTGTAATGAACGGCTTCTTGCAGAATTACGCTCATTGCAACAAGGAATTGAGAATAATTGCACCCTGGCTTTATCTTGCATAAAATGTAGAGTTTGGCCGCCGGCGTTTGCATTGTGGAGCGCTAAGAAAAGGCGTCAGCAGTTGACCTTTTTCTCGGGCGATCGGGGTGCATTTTTTTACAGCAAAGAGCAAAAGGTCACCAGCCATTGTTTTTTGGCAAACTGTGACACTGCTTCTGTTTGCATTCGTAGCACATCGCCTTCACACGGGAACTTAACAGACCTCCTGCAGTCATGCCTGGGCAATTCTGTCAGTCTGTGACACGGAAAACGCAGGCAGCCATGACACCTCTTGAAAAATAGTTATGTGAAAATAAAATAAATAAACATTTTTTTTTCCCAAGCTGTTTTTTTTGTAAGAAAATTACTCAGGGATATTGTGGGCCCCTGTATGGTGAACGGGGCAAAAACAAGTGGGGGCGCCAACTTATGTTACGGTGGAAGCAGCCAGCGAGTTTTTTTTTTTTCTACGGGAATTAAGAATAAAATGAATGAATTCCTACATCCTTCTCTTTAACTGGTTTCGTAGAAACAGGTACAAATTAAAGAGAAAGGTCTCCTATGCAAAGCTTAAGGACCATAGATATCTTTCTCAGCCTCAGCTTCCCTTTGTTACTGGCGAAGGACAATAACTGCATAGTCAAGTGGTAGACTAAAACAAAAAGGTGGATCAAGACATGGTTCTACAGCAGAGAAGTGACCTCTTCCTCCTGATGGAGTATTCCTCAGGGATCTGCTGGAAACCTTCTCAGAGGTATACATATGAAGTCAGGCCCTTCCTTCTGGCCTCCTGGATACAGATTATTATTTTTGCCATGAGAAATCAACCTTTCATTCTTTTGAAAACTAATTTCAAAAGGAGGTGCTCATATATCACATTCTCTTGGTATGAAGTAAACCGGATTACGAAAACAACGGCTGAAACGGGAAAAGTTTGCTTCTATATTCTGACGGCGACAGAAAAGAAAGGCCACTCATCTGGTTTTCTGATGACTTCCCAGTAACGACAAATTTGAAAACAATAAATATGCTAATTTCAGTGTATATCATGATTGAATTTTTTTTTAAGTTTATATTTCCTGTGACACAGGCATCCAGTATATATTTTTTTGAGATTAGCAGTTTGCCTACTGAATTACGTGCAAACAAACGTGTTCTTGTTCAAAGGATATAAAATTACGACCAGACATAGATTAAGAAGAGAATCTTTAATACAGCATCAGTATAATAAAAAAAGGGCATGCGGAATATTTCAGGGGCGGCACGGTGGCACATTGGGTAGCGCTGCTGCATCGTGACGTCTGGGCCATTCAAGTACAGCGTGGAATCTGACTCAGCGCACGGGTTTTCTCTGCGTGAGTCGGCTTTCACAAAGCGCTCTGGTTTCCCACCCCACAGTCCAAAGGCATGTGTTTCAGGTTTACTGGCGATAAACAGCCCGCACTGCCCTACATTGGAGTGGCATTCCACTCAGGGTGCACTGCTTCTTGCCTGGTGCCTGGTGATGCCAGGATAGGTTCCAGTCTGCAGTGACGCTGACCAGGTCCGAGCGGCTCAAGAAGAAACTGAGAGAATATCTCAGCTTCAGAGGTCCGGATGGCATCGTTCTGTTGGCATGCGTTCTGTCTCCGGCGTATACCTACGATTTGTCCCAGAAATTATTTTGCTGTGAGTCGCAAAGTCAAGTGCATTAACTATTCCTTTTAACTTAAATGTGTTTGAAAACTACTTAATTTTTTCAGGAACAAAAAAAAGATAAGAAGATAAAATTGCAAAGGTTCACTTTTTAATCTCTGGGCCGGTGGCGCATGCTGTGGATATAAATATTCAGCAGAAAAAGCAGTGCTCAAATCTTTTGCACTGTATCCATACCTCAGATTATGAAGCTTTGATTTATGAGATTTAACTTTAACGTTTGAAATGCGCACCTTAACATTCAATTTGACAGGTAATTGCGATTACAGGTAGAATGTCCTAATTCTTTACTGCCCTAGAGGGTCCCAGGGACATCAGAGCCGCCACACCGCCCTCCTCAGTGATTTGGAGAAATAGGGAGAAGATGCCGTCGAGCCATGATGTTTCCTTAACATTACGCATTTACATAAAAAAATACGCTTTGTCTAAGTGAGAAATTTAACCGGTGCGTTTTCTCCTTTTTATAGGTTTTAGGCCTTTTTTCGAATCCGCCACCCAACATCCGTCTAGTGCTCATCTACCCCCCCGTGAAACCGCCCAGTTTTCCACACCACTCTCTACAAAAGAGCTCCAGTTACACATCTTAGAGAACTGGCTTGTTAGGTTGTACAGTTTTCCTCATCCTTATGAAGGGGATTTGTTCACGAAAAAAAAACCCATTATAAGGTAAATTATCATAAATTCAAGCTGCAGTTACCTTAGTTTCAACGACTAAATGCTTTGTGCATTCCTGAGACCCCAAGACGGCAACCATTTATGCTAGAATATCAGCAAATCATATTAAAATGCATAAGATTTCTTTGATATTTAATAAGAGTTTATATTTGGACAGACTGCATGGGGGCCATGACTGCTGAGATTATAACAGGTGAGACTAGCAAGCGAGTGGACAACTTAATGCCAGAGGAACCAAATCATAACTGTGAAGACAACTGTTTGGTGGCTCTGATCTAAATGTCAAAATCCAGTTTCGCTCTTTGTGAACATGAAGAAATGCCTCGCAAGGAGGGGTGTTAAATGAAGTCGAGCTCCTGTAACCCAGACGGGGTCTTTGGGCGTGACAGTGTTACGATAAGCAGCACCACGAACCGAATGATCAGGTGACACTTAGGCAATTTGAACAGAAGCGGAGTTTTGTGCTTAGAATCGCGTCGCTGTTACTGCTGCTCAAATGTATGTTAATTTCCTCTTGCGAGAATTTTATTTGCATGCGGCTCTCAGGAACACGTGGCACTCCGGGTAAATCACGGTTAAGGCGTACGGTCAAAATAATATTATCTGCCACTGCAGTCTGTCAGTGTGACGGTGGGTCGGAAGGCTCACAGATTCACCTCAATATACAGCAGTCCACTCTGGAACAGAGGATTAGGGCAAGTTATTCCTGAGAGACCCCCCACCCCCCTCGGCTGTATTTACTTTTGGTGTATAATGTGAACTGTGAATCGCTTGAATACAGGAGGAGGTGAGGGGCTGTGGAAGAACTAGCTCAGCTACTGGCAGACAAGTAATGGCCTATGAATGCTTATAAGGCAGCAGTGCATTTCACATTTGGTTCCCAGAGGGTACATTTTCTTTGTTTTACAATGGCCTGGAGCACCAGCCTGGTTTCAAGCAAAGACGGAGCTCCTCTATATTTGGACCTGAGTGAGGTACATCATGCTATGTGTATTACACGCAGGGTATGCTTTATACCATGCATGCAGTCTGAGTATCATGCGTTTGCTCATGTACTTTATAAAAATGCATTATTCTTTTATAAAACACTCTGAAACCTTAAAAGCATAATGGAGGTGACCGAACTGCTTGTAATTTAGTAACACACAAAGAAGTTTGCAAAGGCCTTATAGCTAAGCCGTAAGTACTACTTAATTATGATTTGAAGTTGGTTTGGAGAAAGGAGAAAAGTTCAGGGACCGGAAGGGGTCAGGAGCGGACCTCTGTTGCGTAATGCTTCATTTGGAGCTCGGTGGTCGGAGGAAACAGCGTTCAGGACAGATCTATATGCTCAGCTTCAGGGGAACGAATCCTTGTCCCACGGAGAGTAAGGGCTTAAATTGGGATGTCGTCACAGCTGCGTGTTTGCTGAACGTAAATAGGCACGGTGTCCCGCTGTGGGTTTGTGTGTCCTATGAAAAACTATGTCTTCTGGAACTCTGGAAAACTACATTCTGTCTCTCCTGGCACGCCACACTAAATGGCTCAGCTGCCAGGAGGTACATGAAATAAAAAAAACAGGTATGCGAAATGTTTTGTCACAAGAAGAAGTGCTATCGAAACTAAATTAGGTGCAATAAAAGAAACTTCTGGTAAAGCTGAACTCGGGTAAGGGAGAGGTTAGGCATCGTATGAAAACAAAAATGCAGATTAAACCTCAAAACTAGTTGAGGGACCAGGAAGCTTGTACTTTTCCACAGTGGATGTACTCAAGGTGACTCAAACTTTGTAGGCAGCAGTGAACCACTCCAGGGTTTATGGGAAACACAGTCATTCACTACAACTACTAGAGAGCTGTACCTCTGCCATCATGCCTTGCTGTTGTAGATGTGTGTAACAGTTGGTTTCAGTACAGAAGAAGGTGATGAATGGAGACATTAATGGAGACGTCATGTTGGCCAGCTTGTAAAAACTTTTGTGTCATGGTATGACCATTCAAATTTATATTTATTTATTTATTTTTAGCATCTATAGTAGTAGTTTAACTGTCTTCAGGAGTTAAAAGGAGAGAAATATTGGCCTTGGTGGTGGTCAGTGTGCTTGCGGTGCTCACTGGACACTGCCGTGTCAGACATACCGTGTAGAAATAAAATTTGTGTTCCCACGAGGGCACTTTGGAACCCTTACACCTAATTAGCATTAAAATGAAAGAGATTTGTCTTTCTGGTCTATTTACAAAAAATTTTTAAATTTGTAGATCGAGAGATTGTTCTATGTAACAGACATGCACGTACTTTCTCTATCCTGTAACCATCAGTTCCTTAGATTCACTGCTGCTGGAGGGATTTAAGCACTGTGCCCTTCTGTGTTCTTTCGACTACAAGTGAACAAAATCAGTGCAGGTAATGGACTGACTGCCTTCCTCTCCCTCCTGTATGAAGCAGGTTCATAATTTAACAATAAATTTCCTGGCATCCTGGGTAGTCAAGTTTAGACGTGTCAACCTCAGACTTCCCTCATCTCCTAATTCCTTGCCTCAGTGTTTTGATGCTTTCAGTAAGTGCATCCTCACAATCTTCATTTTATTGTAACATTCATGATTATACTTAATACTCCCAGTTCTTTGTAGTTCTTAACTTCTCGCAGTTCCTGAACGCCTAAAACCACAGTGAGTAAAACATTTGTGGATTGTCTTACCGCTTATTCCTCTGTAAGAAACGGAGACAAACTGCACTGCCAGTAGGTTAACCCTCAGTTAGCACTCAGGTCCTTAGCTGCTGAAGATGAGGTCAGTGGGTTTTCTTCAATTGCTTCACGCATGTGGTTCTCCAGCTTTTTGCAGTACAACATATTCAAATTTTGTGTGATTCTCATATTCTTTGACTGCACCGGGGATGTTGTGGCAGCAAGTAGGAGTTCCAGCTAAATGTTTAAAAAACGCTGTAAATTAGACTGAGCAGCACAGTTGTCAAAACGAAGAATCTCTCATGACTTCTGCTGTAGCTCCACATCCCAACTCATTAGCCATTTCTTAAGAAATTCTGAAGTATCATCAACACATTCTTATTAGCATAATACTGGACTGGTAAACGGTCCATTCTCAGCCCATTAAGACCTCGAGGCTTTCAAAATAACCAACAGCTTCTCTTTATCAGTTCCTGACATTTACAGAACCGCATAACAGTGTTCTGACCCATTGCTTTCTCGCTTGCAGTCTATTTCTGCATCTATAAAGCTGATACTGTCTGACTATTTGTTTTCTGAGTAAGGCTTTAATTTTCAAGCTACAGAATTTGCCACACAGATGCTTCTCATCCCATGTTAGCTTTTTGCATAGTCAAAAATACACATATGCAAACACTTTAATGGTGAGTGTCTCGATGCAATTCACAGCTGATTTGTCAAGATGAAGACAAACGGCCCCCACACGCACAGTCTTAGCAGTACACACATCAGTGATGTTTGACTCCAGATAGTTTCCAGCTAAATGAGGACAAATAGGCCAGTTAACACGTATACATACATACAGACACAAACACAGACAGTTGTGCGAACACACACCTGGACACCAGGCAGTGGGGCAGTGCTGGAGGGAGGACCTTAACTGGAAACAGGGAGGGATAAGAAATGATATGACACACACATACATGGCACTGCTCACATAACTAGGGTAATGAAGTTTGGCGATATATATTTTGTTGTTACTTTACTCTTTTCCACCTTTCCACTGGACTACCACTGCCGTTTCTCTCTGCGGGGTCTGCCTGTTCAACAGCACTAACAATACTAAATACAACCACTTTAAGGGTAATGCAGTTTGATGATAAATAATGTGCTGTGTTTGGTACCATTTACCTTTCTACTTTCTGCCAGGGCAGTGGCAGATTCTGAATAGCCACCATGACCACAAGCTTGTGCAAGTTGTGTCCGTTGGTGCGCCTCACCGGCAGGTGACGGGAAGGCTACGAGTGGGAAAGTAGCAAAGCTGCAGTCACCTGTCCTGAGTAATCGGCATTTCGCCCCAAATAAGTAAATCTGGCAATTTTCTTCATTTCCTTTCATTCTGCACGATTTGTTTCAAATAAACAAATGCCCGATTAACCCAGGTAATTGGAATGGCCCAGAAAATTGGAATCTGCTGCATTTTAAAGTAATAAAGAAAAGCGAACTTTTAAAGCAAAAATGTGCGTCTATTGTCAACCAGCATAATTGGTAAAACTCAGAAATAATTAGGGGCAATAGAGATAAAGTAGCAAAGAGTGAAAAATTGGGGTTGCCTAACATTTTGTCTTCCTTTCTAACCCTGTCTGTTGAATACAGAGAGGATCAGTAGCCTCCGAAATAAGGCTTGGCAGAATATCAATCAATATACTGTCAGCTCTCATGAGCATCATCTTATTTCCATCCAAACCAGGGCCAGGTTGTTGCTGTTCCAAGAATGCTATGAGTAAGAATGGTTTATTAGAGAAATCTCAGAACCACTTAACAACGCAAAACAACATTAGTGGATTAACATATTCAAATGAAAGAGTTGTTTCGTGAGAGTCAGTGAGGTGGAAATGCACTCTGCTCTCGAGGACTTCTCATAAAGGCCAGAAGATGCGCACGTATTTCTGTGGGAGACTAAGAAACCATTTGGCTTCATTCTGGCGTTCATTTAGACCACTTTTGACTTCCTCACCACTCACTGTAGAGGTGTTATCATTTCAGAGAATGGTGATATTTTCTCAAGACTGTTTTACCACGTTCACAAGGTGTTCCCGGTCATCTTGGTCATTAGATGACCTCACACAGCCATCACTGGTAACAATTTCATGTCCATTTATGATGGACTGTTCCTCTACTACACTGTGCAGCTTCTCTTTGCCAAATATTGTCTGTCGTTCACACATTGTTTATTGAGCTCGAAATAACTCACCCGTGCAACTTGGGAGTGTTTTTTCAGAGTATGTCCCCCAAAACTGCTGTCAAAAATCTAAGCTGAGCATTCTTGATAATAAACGCGTTTTGCTTCTTATATAAAGACAATCATTTTTCGGTTACCACAGCCATAGAAGGTAGAAGAGAGTAACTAAACGCGTCTGGATAAAACCCTGAAGACTGTATTGCTGCTGGTAAACATATCTCTTCACTTAAGAGTCCCCCTTTTCTAATGTTATCCCTTTGCTGACTTAAACACACTCGTCACCCCCCACCACCAGATGCTGAGAAGCATCCTCACAGGCCATGAAATTTTAATTGAAGGAACACGTGTGCTGCCCCACCCCCGAGAGACTGGACTGGATGAGCAACTTCCAAACAGGCCGTGCTGGGGAGTCACCGCCTTTTACCGAATGTAAAAAAAATTTTTAAAAATGCAAATATATTCAAAAACCCAGTTAATTATGACAGCTCAGTATGTTTAGAATTTGTTAACATTTACATGAGTTTTAGGGTACAAGAAATAATATTTTATTACTGTAAAAGAAGAATAAAATTTGACATTAAGGGTCAGAAAGTGGGAAGACAGTAACAGTAATAACACATTATAAATCGCCAAACTCTCTTACCCTTAAAATGTTTCCATTTAACAGGTAAGTATTATATTCTTATTCCCAGTAACCTGAAAGTCATTTACTACTACTAATACTACTACTCCTAATAACAATAATAATAATAATAATAATAATAACAACAACAATAAATCTCAGTTAACTGGCACTGGTCTGAATGTGGAAAATTAAATAGTAATAACACATTAAATCTCAAAAAACTTTGTCATCCTTACATTAGTAATGTGTGCATCACCATGTGTGTCTATGTGCGTGTATGTTTGTGTGCGTGCGTACGTGTGTGTGTGAAGTGGCCCGTTTGTCTTCATCCTGAGAAATTTCCTGGGATCTGGCAAATGTCGCTAATGCGTGTGCCACCATGTCTGTGTGTGCAAAAGCTATTTTTTGTCTTTTTTTGTGTCTCCTGTTTTCCTGCAATACTTCAGGTTTGGGTTTATGTATCGCCCAGTTATGAGGAGCTGAAGTTGAGGTGTGTGTAAATCTGCACGAGTGAACAAAGGTTGCCAAGGGACTGGCAGCCAAATGTGAAGATGCATGCAACATACCCCCCTCCAGGCTTCACACACACACACACACACACACACACACACACACACACACACTGACTCCCCAGTGAACTGCGCTCCATTTCTATAGGGACCCACCAGCAAAACACCTGCCCTGCTCACATAAAAACTGCAACATCCCACCACAAAAACCCAAGAGCACCAAATCTTCTCTGAACATATAAAACTGACACTCTTCCCTGTGCTGGTGAGAAATCATGCATTTATTATGTCACAACTAATTTTATTAAGTTGATGACGTAAACTGTTATTTTTTAGCCCAAGTGTGCTTTTTTAGGCAGGACTTTACCCCTCTTACTCCTGTCATGATCCTGGTTTTGTTTAAACAGGTATCGGGGTGGCAGCTGTATAAAATACAGGAAAGTTGGTTCCAGGTATAAGATAATGCAAATCAGCTTGGAGGAGAATCGGGGAGGCAGTGGTGTGATTTAGACAGTATTTTTCTTCCCCTTTTTACTCTTCTTCTTACATTTTCAGCATTTAATTCTCCATGCAGTCACTAGTGATGCACTGGTGACTCATCTGAAATGTAGGAAGGTCCCCTATATGTCCACTATATGCCAGGACCCATCAAATATAGAATGAACAAAGACAAATAGGAAATAAAACTCATAAATATTTGTATGCCACTGAGACCTAAAGCCAGATAAAGGCGCAGGCAGCAAACTGAAATACCTGTATGTTTTGCCAGGTATTTCAGCAAGCGGCGTGCCTGGCACTTGCACACAGTCATAGGAAAACACACCTTTAAAGTGCTGTGGTTTGCACAGCGGTATAACTCTACCATGGTAAAATTACCGCAGTCACGCCATGTATTCCTCAGGAAAGGTGTAAGAGGGCCTTGACCTCTGTTAGACACAATTTTAACGTATAACCATTAATACCAAAATCGCGAAATGTCTTAAATTTGACAAAGATTTACTTCTGAACAATGAAAGAAAATAAAGGTGATATTTCTTCCTGTGGTTTGCCTGATTTTTAGATATGCAGCAGATCTTCAGTTCCTTATTCGAATGTCTTGTTGACTTCAAATACATATTTGCAACTATAAACGTGGCCCTTGCAGCAAACGCGGCCGCCGCCGCCGCCTTTTCGACGTTTCCAGCACAGTAATAAAAAACATCAAATTCTTTTTGAGCAAAATAGTGGTTCGCATTGGATAGCATAGCAACTGATCGGTTGCATTTTCTTTTACAAATGAACATTTAGAGAAACTGATGAGAACAAGTATGCGAGGAACTACCTTGGGTTATGAAAAAGATCAGAACACTGAATGATGTATTCAGTTTCAGTCCCTCAACATTGCAAAAAAAAAAAAACAATACACACCTGTACTGATATACTGCAAAAGTAAAAATCAAGTTGCTGTACAACAGCAAAACACCTACAGGATCAACCGGTTCATTTCTATTTATCGAGTCTTTTGTGCGGCTTGGCAGTTTTTTCTCCCGGCCCACCAGGAAAAGTCCGGAGCTTCCCAACTGCTGCTCCTTCGTTGGTCTTTGCTATCACCTGGATTATACAAGGCGGTTTGGCCATGGATCCTTGTTTCCCCTCTGCCTCCCCTCACTCGTGTTTGACAAGTTTCGGCGCTGAGCCCCCCTGCGTACCTGCTGAGCATCATGTACAGCTCAAGTTTAAGATCCTTCCTCTAACAGTTCTGTTCGCCTGGTGGGAACTCTATCAAACTGGAAAATCTGACAATCTCATTTTTTGTAAGTTATTTTTTTGCTTTTTTCTGTTACCAGCAAATTGAAGCCATAACCTGACTGTTTAGGCACCGTGCCTCTTATATAACATCTGCAGGATCCGTCAAAACTTCATCTCAGACTCTACACAGTTTATGGTCAAGGCCATAGTGGCATCTCTAGACTGCCACAATGCTCTCCTGTCTGGAATAGCATCTCCAGAATGCTGTGGTAGAAATTTTCTTTGACCTGCCAAAGCATCCCCTATTATTTCTCCTCCTCTTCTCTCCCCACCGGCTTTCTATAGTTACCCATATCAAGCTCTACACTCTTTTATGCCCTCCACCAAGGTCAAAATGTCTACACCTCAATATTTACAGGAGCTGATCAATCCCTGCGTGCCACCAAGAGTGCTGTACTTCCCCACCTCTGGCTGCTGGGTGGTCTCAGTTACAAAGGGTCCCAAGTGAAAAATCTGCAGCCTTTTTTTGAGTCAGACATGGTGTAATAAGCTACATCTGTCACTCAGAACTGCAAAATCCCTTTCAATATTCAAGAACGGTCTCAAAGCCCATCTCACTCCTGTTACAATCACCTGTGTCTTTCTCACCATTTCTATGGGAATATAGTTCTGTATCTATATCTCTTTGCCAGTTAAATCAATTTACTACTAGTGTCAACTGGGGGAATGAATCAGAAAAAAAAGGGATGACGGATTAACTGTAACTATTACAGTTTCACCTCATAACGCTTCCCTTTCATATGTTCTTTTGTACTAAATAACCCTTTTATATAAAAGGCGTGTATGGTTTTTGAGTATTGTACTTGTCTATACTTTTTTCCACATCGAAGATAGACAACTGAATTCAGACCTTGAACTCTGCAAACATAACAGTGAAAGGATTTTTTGTTACCAAGACCATGTCAAGCTAAATACAAAACTGAAAATGCAATAAATACATTGATGCATAACTTTGCGAACAGATGCCATAGTACCTGGTCACACTGAGAACGCTGAGAATTAATCCCTCCTTTTTTTGAACCCTGTTTCTTATCACAAGATTATGAAAATCCCAAATTCTCATCAAATATTAAACAGCATCTGTAATACAACTTGTGTCTCAAAGAAGGTCTTCTATTCAGACCTAATGGCTCGGGTGCACTTTGGTTTTGGGGATTCGTAACTGAGCTCTGTCTCTACAGCTTCACGACGTGAAGGATCCGTAAAGGCCTCCCTGGGTTCGGCATTCAATATTTATGTTTATATTTAAACATTATGCAGATTTTTTTTTTTTTTTATACACCGACTTACACGTTAATAGCGTACAGACCGGGAAGCTGCTGACCTTTCTCTTAGCACCAGTCCCTTCAGGAGAAATTTAAACTTTGGCATATGAAAAATCAAATGGTCATCGGGTATGTCTGTCAGATGCTTTAATGCCATGTCTGGGTACCTTTGTATAGGTAAAAAATGCAACTTTGACACCGCATGTGTAGATATTTATCTTCATTTTATTTATATGTTTGTAGACCATAAAGAAAGAATTTAATCTGGGAAAAAAAATTATATTATTCCATCCCTTTGAAATGCCATGGCACTACATGTCTGAAAGGTCAAAGCACTTTTGCACGTGCCTGAAAATATTAGTTGATTTAGGGACGGGGTGGAGGGCTGGGGAGGTTATTCTCCATATTCCATGAAGTTTGTTCTTAGTTACTCAACATATTAACCAGCTAGTTCTGGATCCATTGACCCTGTCGCTGTGTCGCTGTTCAATAGGAAGTGGCAGGTATGAGCAGATCAAATTTATTACTACTCCATATTCACAAAAGTGACCTTTTCAGCCATTATAAACTCCTCACTTGAAATAAACTCTATAGCTGTACCATCCACAGTGGTCGGTCTCCATTTCTGGGCAAACCCAGAAGAAACCAAAGTTGACGAGTCAACATGTAAACTATGCAGTGATTTAATATATTACACAGATATTAATGTTGCTATTAGTTATTGCACATGAATACCTTAACATTGTGGAAATCAGTGCTGCAGCAACACTTATTCTCATGGTTCCATCTCACCCTAAAGCACTCAGTTAGTATCATTTACAAGTTTCAGCAGCATTTTGCTTTTTTGCAGATTTTATCTGGATCCTCAGTTTCCTTGTCTCTGGTTTTACTGTGAAATGGCGAAAGCCATTAGCGGACGGCACTGTTATCCTCCACCCACCGATAAGCGGCTGACTGGTGTCATCCTTCAAATAAGTAAGTGAATAAATAAAATAAAATAAAATAAAATACATGTGTACAGTAGCTGTATGGTATAAATTTTTAAAAATGATATGGTTTGGGGTAGTGTAAAGATGTGTGTTTCAGCTTCACTGGCCAGTGTGTGTGCATGTGTGTGTGTGTGTGTGTGTGTGTGTGTGTGTGTCTGTCTGGACGCTCTGGGATGGACTGGTGTCCCATCTGGGGGTTGTTTCATAGCCTGGTGGTCTATGATTCCAGGATAGGCTCCAGACAGCTGCAATCCTGCTCAGTATCAGTAATAACATATGGAGGTGTGGATAGAGAGATATTCCAAATCAAGTCACTAAGATTAATGTTTGTGACTATTTTTATACCATTTCTTAACTATTCTATCTAATACCTGCAAATCGTCTCGCTGACAGCGTAAAGCCTAATGTTTATATACATTCTTACTGTGCGTGTTTACGTTCGGTTGCCTTCATCAGACAGTTAATATTAATTCTGTCTGTCGGTTTGGGTTCTAATACAGAATTCCGCGTCTTGTAATATTTAACATTGGTTGAATAATCCACTCAGCAAAACAAAAAATACACTGTTCCATGGGTAAAAAAATTAAAGATGTACTGCCGTAGTTACGGTAGACAGCTAGTGCTCAGTATTGTAAAACATAAACCTTTTCAAGATCTGCCTATTTTTTTAAATGACAAAAGTCCTTCTTAATGTACTGACACTGTCTATTTTAATAGTATTTTATATAATATATATATGTATTCTGTTTAATAAGTTATTTATTATTTAGCAGTTACTGCATGTTATTTCTCTTTTTTATTCAATACTTAAAGACCCTCCTTAGACAGATATCTTTTAATTCCGCTAACAAAAGTTTGCGGCCTGTCAGCGCGTGAGCTCTGAATCAGATCCTCCGCACAGCATCTGAGCTGGGGGTGGTCTGCTGGATTCACCTGCTGCCAGGCGCGTTTTAGCAGCCCTCCTCCTCCTGGGAAATCTCCGAAGAACAGCTGCTTTTATCGCTGTGCTTTTCCGACTCACCTTCTGCACGGCCCGCTCGCGCAGACAGCGATACGGAGGTCTTGAAATCCGCCCAGACCTTAACAAAATTAAACCGCCGGCTGCTGCACGGGAGGGAGGCGTTTCGGAAGTTTCTCAGCCCCCCGTATCGCGGTGACTTCTCAGCGTTGATGCATTTAGCATCTCTGCCGAAACGAAACCGTGGCGATAACCGCTGGCGGACCTCAAAGGTTAAATACTATCCCATCTCAGTAAGACAAAGTAGCAACGCAGCATAAATTCTAGTTATGAATGTTACACGCAGACCAAATGCCAAAACCACTGAGACGGACAGTGTTTGTCAATGAGGAAAAACTAAAGTTTATTAATGAGTATCACCGTCCTCTAAGCTTCAGCGAAACTAAGGCGTATTTTAGGAATATCAGTTTTTGCTAAAACCTCGCCAATTGCTTTTACAGATTTCAAAGACGGCAGTCGTACAAATGTGTGGACGTGTGCTATTGCACATTTATTAGCAAGCTACAAAAAAAGTACGAGTCAAGAAGAAATGACTAGTAGTAGGAATTTAACATGCACGCATTTTCCGTTGTCTGAAATAATATCTTAATAATAAGTCTCGATGTTGCCACGTGACAATGGTATAAAGAACGTTACTAAAATATATACTAATAAATCACACCCTTTCTTTCTTTTGGTAATTTGCTCCCTTGAAGATGAACAATGTGAATGGCACTGTTCTGATAATAATATTTCTAGTAGATGTTGACAACATTCGCTAGCTGCGAAATTCCTTGTTATGTATTTTCAATAACCGTGCAGTTATATTCATCATTTGCCGGGCAAACAAAGAAATAACTGCTGCTGGTTTACAGGAGTGTTTATACTGTTGGTTCAAAATGCCAGAAGGCGAACGAGAGGCAGAAAATAACCTGTAGGAGATGTACTGCACTCAGACCTGCTGTGATTCATGAGAAGGTGTTTCTCTCCTTGCTTCTTCCCTGTCTTTGTCACCAAATCAGAGGAGAGAACAATTTCAAACCGAGCTGTCACTAAATGTAAACATGGCTTGAATTTTGATGCCAGATGGATGAATTTCATTTAAAAAAGCACTTAAAGAAAACAGCAAGTCCACCACTGCACACAGCTTCTACTGCGCTATGGCTTTCCATAAAATCTGGACCTTTTGTAATATAAAGCAAGAGCTGAGCAAGAACCAAACATTTGCCCAGCTGCATGGTGGAATGTGGCAGATATTGAATTACAGAACTCTGACGTCGGGCGCCTGGTTCTCAACATCATTCTAATCCAGGAGAAACCCGGTGAGGATCATGTCAGAGCCCTGGAGCCCGTGCTCCTTCGTGCTGACATGATAATAAGCTGTTCTCAGTGAGTAATGCCCCATAGACAGGCTTATTGTAAGATTTTAATGGAACCGATACAGAATATAAAATACTAGTGCCTATTCCATGTATTTCTCATCCAAAAGAAAAAAAAAATAATTCCATACAGCCCACCCCCACCCCACTTTTCCGGGTCTATTTGTATGGTACATTTTCCAAAATCGTGTAGTTATCGGGCCTCAGTTCTCATTGCACATTCTAACAATGACCACAAATATTCTACAGCTGTCGCTTGTACCTTCTGTCATCATCACTGCATAACTGTAAAAAAAATAGTTCATTTCGATTCTATCTAATGCCCATCTACTTTAATACTATTGATTAAATCGGCAAAGGCCAAGGATAGGAGGTGTCAGAAATGCTATTCCACTTTCTTCTCCCTCCTGGTGTGGGTTTACTTTTTTATATTAATAAACTGAAATATTTATAATGTGTTTGCCCCTGGGAGGCTGTGACCCTTCTGCAGGAGCCGGAGAGTCTGAGCGCAGGCAGAAATAAGGCAGGAGAGGCTTTTATCCCAACCTGGAAAGTCATGGATCCAAGTGATTTTGCAAGTGTTTAGCTCTTAACCTGTGCCGGAATATAATGCACATGTTTGCAGCTGTTGTACACTGAGAAGTATCTAACCATATAAATAGATATCGATTGTTCCTTTATGTTCCAAAGGTAGACTTTGGTAACACAATGCACAAGGGCTATTAAAAAAAAAAAAAAAAAAAAAAACACGCTGGAAAGCTGAAATTCTGCTTTGTCCGGCGATCGAGAAAAGCAGCCAAATGTGCCAAATATTAAACATAAACCTAACGTTTTTCTGCAATTTAGCTGTTAAACTAAGTTGTCAGGAACAAAATAAGTGAATAAATGAACATAAAAAGAGCAACTTAAGACATTTTTTTTAGAAAGTACTTTCAAAGACATGCTGTTAGGTGGACTGGTGACAGAAAACAACAAATTAATTTAAATGCTGAAATATTATTATTATTATTATTATTATTATTATCATTATTATTATCATCACACTTTTTCTGTTAGGGTTACGTATGGATGCGTTTGGCTCAGTGCTTTCAAAGATCACAGACGGATGTTATTCTTTGGTGGCACGTACAGTGAAAGGAAGGCCTGCAATGGCAAAATGTCTATTAAGTAGACAGAATGGTTTTCCCTCCAAAGATCTTAATGTGCTTTCAAACAAAGACAATTAATAAGTGCATTAATGTCTGCCAGATGCCAAACTGTCCCATTTCATATGTAATATCTGTATTTTAGCGGCTACTTTTCCCCAACTTTGTGACCGGTTCGCTTTTCTTATTCCGCGAGACCTGAAAAATTTCACAACAGTGTAGCTCCCCAGGAAGAAAGTGCAGAAAACCCAGAAGGACTCAGTAGCTTTTTAGATGATATTTTACCAAGACGTAGAATCTCTGCAGGATCTCACCTCAGACTGGATTCTGCTGTTTCGAGTCCCCGGCTCTATAGAGGTTATTGGAATAAAGCAGTGTCCCTACCAAACAATTTCTGCTTTTTTACTTCTGTGCAAAACATCATAGAATTACACATAGCATTCAATTTTATTTTGAACGTTAGTTGCAAAACATGACAAATAACATGTCAGGGTACTTTTTATGTGTTTTTGTATAAACATTATTTGAAGTCTTTATTAAAGACTACAATTCAGTGCATAATGTGTGCCCGGTAGGCATGGTTGCTCAAGGTAGCCAAGAGTAAGACTTCACAGGTGATAAAAATCACAGCACACGTTTCAGAACAGTAGATTTGTTGAATCTGCACACGTCTGCGTCCAAACAGCTCGGCCGAAGTATCTTTCTCAAAGTCCAATTCTCGCTGCAGAACTTGGACCGGCGACTTCCAAGCTGAGCTCCTTACGCGCTATTAAAGACGCCGCAAAAATAGCAGCAGAGGCGTCTTATTCCTGCGCCTGAGTTTGTCCGTTGTGGGATGTAACAGAGCAACAACAGTCAAGCAGCGCCGCTGAATCGCACAGTTTGCCGAACGTCGACTCTCGGCAGCGTCGAGGCGTGCCAAGGAGGTTCGCTCATCACACCTTTCCCTGGTTTCTCGTCCTCGAGTAGTTCTTTCACAAGACCTGCTACACGGTCCCTTTAATGGGCTGGAAATCAGAACCATGATATATATTACATTGGACGCGGGCTTCGCTTTGGGCCTGTAAACCGGTACCTTAACTGTTCACTGCCGGTTTTTAAATAGACTATATTATGGCTGTTTAACTATAAAACACCATGACACCAGTGTCAAGCCTTGATGGCACCAGAACTACATCTGAACCACAGGTCAAAAACTGTGCTTCTTCTGAACCCCTTTTAAAACATGAAAAATGTTATGCTGTCAGTTTTCTAATTGATTTTTATGTCTATTAGTAGAATTTAAATGGCTTCTAAGTACTTTTTTCCTCTATGTAGCTGAGCCATGTATTAAGTATTATAGATGGGCAAAGTTTTAAAGTTTTGCTTAAGTGTTTTGTGTTTTCCTCCTTCTAAATCCAAGCATGAAAGAAATCTTTTTTTTTCTTTAATCCTGGGAATATTTTATCGTTTTACAATATATAAACAAAAGACGCAAACCTCTTTCTGCTGTCGCTTATAAAAGAACGCCACTCGTGTTGTTTTTAATGGATTTTTCCGATATGATATTTGTTGACGTTCGCTTCCGATAAGCTTGACAGCGTTGTCAGCAACATAAGAGCCAGTGCAGTTTCACCTTTGGAAGCTGCTCCAAGACAGGGCAGGAAAACGGTCCATAATTTATTTCAATTTAAAAAAAAATAAAATGACTGTGTACTGACAGATGGAAAAGCTTTGCTCATTGTCACAGCGTGTTAAAACACGGTGCGTGTCAAACTCATCCTGTTGCCAGCGTACTCAACGGCAAGGAAAAGCAAAATGTTCTTGAAAAATATATATAACTGAACCACAATCTATTATATTAATGCCAATACCCATGAGGATTTCTACTTATTGAGTCTTTCAACACACTGTGTGAAGATGAGTCCACCTGGCACCCATATTCCATCCCCCGCATCTCTGTTCTTAAGAGGGTCCCCAGGTGCACCCTGGTTTTCCAGAACGCTGCTGTCACCAGGGCTTCCATCTGCAGAAAAAACCCTTGAAAATACAAAATTCCCAGAGAGAAAAGAACTCCCCCACAATCTGTACAGCTTTCCAGTTCACGTGGAGAGAGAGAGAGAGTTCAGCAGCCGAGCCACCTTCTCCTGCGTACGGGGAAAAGATACGTACATATGCGGCTCAGAGCTTAGCAAGGCAAACAAGACAGATTCTGCTGCATATTCATCGGAGCAAAGAAAAAAGACAAACCCGGAAAGGGCACAGCAAACACTGCAGGTGTGTTTCGCCAAAATGCTCTCAACTATTAAAATAAACCACTCACGTGGTTTGTTTTTTTTTTCATTTTGGTTTCCCAGATTTGCCCTGAATTATGGAAGGCTTTTTTTTTAAAATGACGATGCCGCTCAGACATTAGCTATATCCCGCTTTTCACCCATTTGTGAGTTTCGAAACGATTCTTCCTCCCTGTGCAACGAAGGAGAACAAGAAAAACCACGTCTGTCTCAAACAATACATCTTTTGTTGGGTTGGGGGGACACGAACCGCCTGTTTGGCGGTTCTTACGTGACCAGAGAGGACAGTTTTCTTAGTGTTCCCACAGTGGCAGCGATGCGTAGCGTGGATTCTGCGTTGCTTTCGCACAGTTTGCGCCGGGAAACTGTGCAGCAAACGCTTGGACACACAGTTAAGCCGCCAGCTGGTTTTAAGTTCTCCTGGCAGCGAGAAGAAGGAAATTAATTATTAGGCATTAGAATATCTGGAGAGATGGTGCATGGGGGGAAAAGAAAAGAATAAGGTTCAAAATTCTGCCGCTTGGTTGACGGGCGCCTTCCGGTGTGTTTTGTGCGAGTAGTCGACGGGCACGAGATGGTCGCACGGTTAAGGCGTCGGTCTCGTCCGGTGGGCTCAGTGGTCTCGCAGTCGTCGTCGCTGGGAGTGACATCTAACAAGCAGCAGGTGGTGCGGTTATGAGAGCCGCTGCTTTTATTCTCAGTGGGCTCAGGTTCAAATCCCACCTCCTGCTGTTGTACCCTTGATCAAGGAACTCATTGTGAATTGTTCCAGTAAACGTTACCCAACTGCATAAAGGGGTCGTATTAAGTAGCTTCCGCTTCTAAGTTGCTTGGAAGAAAACTATCAGATGAGTGAATAATATACATCGTGTAATAATTTATAATAATTTTGCTTCACACCACCTGTCCCTTCTTGCAGAAGCATCCGATTCTGGCTTCCGACTAGGTGAGGGCGTCGCATTTTTCCGGAATAATTTCACCAAGTGCCGGTCTCTTGATGCAGTTCTAATGCCGGTTCCTTTCCTAGGGCTTTCCTAGGAATCCTTTGCAAAAATAAATCACAGCGTGCGCATAACTCATTTCCATCAATTACCTGCGGGAGGAAACCAGAGCACCCAGAGAAAACCTGCACCTGGGGGGGGTGCAGCTACCTGCTGGGCCACGGTGCTGTTCCAGGTTACATGTATACAAGAAACACATTCTTCTGAAGACATGTGGTGTTAAACATCTGCTTTCACTCAGATTCCCCTCTTGTCAGAGAACAATATAGCAATAACGCAATATAGCAATTGTCATCTTTTTGTTGTTGTTGTTGTTGTTGTTGTTGTTGCATTTATTCATTTATTTGAATGGTAATGTAACAAGCACAAATAAACTCATCCTGACCTCTATTCCTCCAGAGGAGATGAAGAAGAACCGTGTAGCACACCTTGAGACAAACCGCAATTCGGGGTTACTGAAGCGGGAAGTGTCAGGAACTTGACAGGAATGTATATGCCTTATTAGTCATGGAGTTGATGTACCGTGGCCCTCTTTGTTACCAGCTTTAAAATTCAGCAGGAATTATGCTTATGCAAAGCAGAACTTTGTCTTTCAGTTCTGTGACATGCCCAGCGAGGAGGCACTCTGAACCAGGCTTCCCAGCTGAGGCCCTTGGTGGTGTCAAAAAATCTACTAGTGCACAAGAAAAGCCTGCAATGGCAGCGATGAAGGCAGGCGGGCACAGATGACCGGGTACCTTCGCAGACAGCAAACAGTCAACGGGCAACTCGTGCACGATGTTATGGAAGCAACCATGAGCCCAGGGACAATGAATAAAACTTCACGTTGAGCTATGCGCTTAAAGCAAGACCTTTGGTCTTTTGCTGGCGTGTAGCAAGCTGGAGTTTTTCGAACTAGTGGTTCGACAGTGATTCGAAAGCACGCCCGTGAGCGTGTAAAATTTTCACCTTTCAAAAGATAAAAACAAACGTTAAATAAGACCTAACTTATATTTACTAAGATATGCACGTTGCGTGACCTTAAAACTCCAAAATGGAGTAATACATTATTAATGCAAACCTTTACAAATATGAAGAATAGGTGTAAAATGAAATCGAAATAGTTATAAATTATTTACTCACGCTTCAAAATAAAAGTTATCGTTCTCCTTATTAAAGTATTAAAGTTGCGTTATTTTTTATTTTTTTTTTTGTTTCTTGGGCTCCTGAGCACATTTTTCCAGTGCCACATTGTTGATCTCAGGTCTTCCCCTAGTATTAACATTTCACACATATAATGCAAATGGCATAACTAAAGGTATACGGCATGACTAAATATCTGTCATCCCAATTTCACTTGTTCATTCCTTTATTAAGATGAACTAATTCAGCATGCATAATTTAAGATATGGTACAACAGAAATGTAAAATTGTTATCTTCGTTCTGATGTGGGAAATTGTCCAAAAGATAAATATGTTCATTGGGCCACCCGACTATGGTAAAAAAAAAAAATCTAAATTGTAATTTTCTCTGTGTTCAACCCTTAAAACTCTGCACCCCCCTTCTTGAGTGTATTAAACACCTCCAGGGGTCTTATTTATATAATTCTACATACGGAATTAATGGTAAACTCTACCAACTTGCTCCTGCACACAAATCAAAGACAACGTAAAGATTTATATAAGCTGAGACTCACGTGGAAATGTGTTCATTGTTAAATATGCATAAACTGGGCCTTGCTGCTTTTTTCCCAAAGTTGCGGTAACTGCACTGGAGCAATTCAAGGAAAGCAGCTTGTTCAAGGGGACGACAGCAGGGGGTGGGATTTGAACCTAGGACTCTGAGGCCTAGAGAGGGTGGGCTGTAAGCACTAGATGTGCTGTTCCCATTCAAAAAGGCCTGGGCCCCAATTTAATGTGACATGTAAGAAAGGGAGATATTCCATCCACTACCGTTGTGCAGACTCAGCTGACACAGTTAGTCTCTGCGGGCGACGCAGGCTTGTTCTCCTTCGACTCTTTTCAGTTCTACCTTCGCCGGTGTAAAGTCCTCTGTCCTGGTCAAATGGTCAACTCCGACACAGCCGTCAAAAATGAGCTTTCATATTATCTGCGAACCAGGCCACCTGTGAGGTTCAAATTTCAAACATGCGCTGATGGGCTAAAGAACAACTAGCAAAGGGAGCAGGGAGGTGGCGCAGAGCCCGAACCCGAGACTCAGCCCCTGGGAGGAAAACTTAAATGGGAGTGAAAGCTGCTGAGAGAAGCTAAGAAAAACTGCTGGTGAAGAAGTCTTGCAAGATTTTTCACCCCTCGCGGGAAAACAGCCGTATTTCACATGAGCGCCCGATGAAAAAGATGCAGCCGTAATGATATAATCTAAACAGAAGTGGCTTTTCAAGACCTGAAACATTATCCTATGGAAATAGTTAAACTGCCTTGTCCTGCTTCATCACTTAATCTGTTCTTTGTTTAAAGTACACATATCCTTGCAAAACAGCAGACATTTTCACCTATAAAAACAAAAAACTTGCTGTTATGTATCAGGAGTGGCCTTTAAATCCTGTCACGTGTGGGGCTGAAAGCTGAATTTTCCTTATTGCGGAATATAAATTCACCCCAGTTAAATGTGGAAAACTGCACGTTTGTTAGGTTTGCTGCGAAAAGGCGAACTGGGGACCACAAATCACTGAATTGAACAAACTCTCGGTGACTTTTCAAGCAACTGCTATTATCGCTATTCTGGTGATAGTTTGTTTCAAGCCCACTTCACCTATACGAGCCGGACTGACCGCCGGTATTAGAGCAAACCGCTAAATGACGTACGTCTTGCTGTCGCTTTGGCTATACACGACTGTGTGGGTCATGGGAGACGTGTTCTGCACTAAACAAAAGCAGAATTTAGGTTCATTCTTCAAGAAGGTGGTGAGCAAAGACAGAGTTCAGAGGCCTCTCCACTATGGTGCTATTTTCTTCTTCTTTTTTCATTCCCTCTTGTTTTTCTCTGCTTCCCATTGTACTCTTAGGTTTTTCTCTTTTGGTTTCTACAATTTTCTTTATTTTTTTCAGCTTTTTACTTATTTCCTTGTTTTGTGTTTCCATGCAGACAGAGACGTAAATGGTGGTGTGTAAAGCACTGGCAGCTGCCTCTCGTGTTTCTGTTTTTCTTCTCTGCTTTGGCCTTTTCATCCATCCTGGGTTTTCTCACTGAACCAACAGAACTGACCTGTCTTCTGCATGCGGAAGATGGCAGCCTGCTTACGTTTCCCAGCGGCCTCTTGGACATGTCTCGCTTTGCTCCTTTCTGCTGTTCGCAGTCAGCAAACTTCTCCGGTGATGGCTGATCGCTCAAGAGGTGGAGATCCTCCATCTCAGCTCCCTGCTCACATTGCAGCTACAAGAGCTCATGTCCACCAAAGGAGGCAATGCGAGAGAGCGGGGATCCCGGGGATCACTGTGGAGGACTCAGAGGAGGTCCGGGAGGGCTGACTAATTTTGGCCAAACACCTGGGCAACCTGGTCCATGTGTGGGAGAAGATACTGCTTGTTGCACACTTGAAAGGTGGTGTCACTCGGAGCCCAGAAGTTGCAGGGTGGACAGTCAACCTGTACAAAGGAGGAGGAATCCCCAGAAGATCAGAGTCCTACCTCAATCTGTCTGTTTCTTTTTTATGCTGTGTCTTGTGTTTGTCTATTAAGCAACCAGGTGAAACGTTCTCCTTGTACATCTGTACCAGAGCAGAAAGACAATAAATTCACCTTGAACCACCAAAGCTTGAAACTGCTGGGTAACACACGGTTTGCACAAATATATCACAATTACCCAGTGAAATAAATATGAGTGAGGAGCCAAGTGGGAAGGTGAAACACGTTTCCCGTTACTTTAAACTAGATTACAGGGTTCTTACACGAAACCCGCCGATGTAGTTTACAATAACAGTGAAGGCGAAGATGAGCTGGAGTAAGATTTTGCTTTTAATTTTGTTGATCTTTGAATGGTTTGCTTGCAGGGTCTTCGACGGAGAGCATTAATATAACTACAGGAGTCGTGTCTTCTGTTGCTCCTCTGTTTGTAACACGCTTGTATCACGTGAGCTGAAGTGTCAGTGACTTCATCACCAGTACGTAAGTCCTTTTCTTCAGCACAAGCCATCATTGTGAAACTGGCTCCCGCAGCACAGATGCGACCGTGGTGGTTTTTGGCGCGTTGCTTTTGTGCACTGCGTGCGACCCCCCACGGCAGAGCAGCCGGCATACGTATGACAAGCGTCCCTTCTTCTCAAGCAAAATGACGTACATCTTGCGAGATCCTTCAGCAGAGGAAGAGGGGAAAAGGTCTTGAGCTCAGCAGGAAGCACGTTGCATTTTTTGTTGCCACGACAGAAGCTTGTGTGTTAAAAATAGTGAGGCAAGGCGCGGGAATCCAGAGAACGGTTTTACCCCACGGAAGCTGTTCACGAGTCATTCGGAGCCTTGCGCGCACACACACACACACACACACACACACACACACACACACACACACACAGAGTTAACATATTTCAATAAATCACTGCACATGAAACAAATTGCTACAGTAGGTACTGAATGAACGATCCATAAAAATATGCAGTAATGCATTAATTTTACTGTACATTGTGGGTTTGCATCACTACTAGTTTATCGTTCCTCATAACCATCTGGATGATTTCAGAACCTGTGGAAATACCGTGAGCCTGTGGTGACTTTTCCTAAACACAGCAGAATACCCAGCAGCGATATTCTCTTACTGTGTCATCCAGAAGATGGAACAAGACAGCTCTGTGACACTGAAACAGTGGTACACAGTGTGGTAAATTACCACAGTAATGGTAATGGTACAGTGCGGTAAACTAGAAGTTCGAGTTCCGAAATGATACGAGACTAGCACAGTGTCACCGTGTTCAAACAAGCCACCTTCGACGTGACCGACCGCAGCGCGTTAAGACACGAGGGTCCGGCGCGGTCATGTGGTTAAAGGAACAGATGAAGAAAAGGAGTTTGTTGTGTTGCAGAACTGTGACCACAGGCTCTGGTCGCACCATTTGCTGTATTTTTGATTGAAAAACAGCTTATGTCCCTGTGTACTGCCTCACGTGACAAATGTTGTCACTTCCCAACCTGGCACCATGTGGCGTCATGCAAAGATCTGACAGCCACAGGTTGAACGATGGCTTCCATGGTAACGGAAGGAAACCTTTAGTCGCTTGTTTGTCCTTCAGTTTAATAATGGCATGTTTAACCGTAATGAATTCTCTTAGGGAACGGAAATAACCAAGCCGAACGACCGTTTAAAACCGTCCTTCTTTCCAATAGCGTGAAACGTTACGCTCCACACGTAAACCGTTTAGGAGGACCAGCAAACTCTCAGCGAACGCAACCTTCTGATATTCTTTAAACCAGTTTAATAGCAAACCACGCGTGACTTTAACAAATAGGTTTCTTTTTTTTGCCTTTTTTCATTATTATTTAACTTGATTTTCTTTACTATTGCACTTCGCTTATTGAAGGGCAGTTTAACCGGCTCTCAGAACATTTATAACGTCTGCTCAAAAACACCTACTGATGTAAAGACCTCGCATGTCTTAGATATGTTCCCGACATACAATAATTTGATGTAGTTGTGTCAAGTTTAATTTAGTAACCCTTCACTTAATGATCGATGTAACAATTTATTAAAATTAGAATTTATTAAATATACCTTAAATTACCTTACAACTTTTTTTTAATGCACTGAGTGTTTGAACTTCATGCACCATCACTGTGTTGCACCAATGTCGTTCAAATACATACAACTCGGTTGAATATCTATTATTATTTAACAAGAATGTGGACATTTTTTAAACAATGTTAGGATATAAATACTCGATGTAATTAAAATACGCAGTCAGGGATATAACAAAATTCGATATTTTGTCGTTGCTCTTGTTTTGGGAAATGTTCAGGAACAGAGCTGTGCTGAAGGTACTAAATAAACGTCTGAGAAAATAAAATAGAAGCCACGGGTCAGCTTGCTTTTTCCAAACTTATACGTTGCGCCTGACATCTTACAGCCCAACGTAGCTTTACGCAGGGGACGTATAGCAAACACCACAGAGAGCAGCATTAATAAGTGTTACAGCCCAGAATTTGAATCCTTCCTCCTAATGAAAGTTTAAGAAGAAAATGTGCTAAAATACTCGGGTAAAAATAGAGCATCAGAGGTGCTGATTCAATTCAGTGGTACTTTTTGAGGCTCTATTTTTGTTGCGTTTAGCAACTATCCTGTGAAGTCCACCCATCCCTGTCGCTGAGCTTCGACTTGTTACCACCCTTCCCATAGTTTGTGACAAGATGTCATTATTTTCAAGACTGGTCCCCTGACACTTTAAATCATTCCGGATTTTTTTGGAACCAATGCACCTGTAAGTTGGTTACACGGACTATTTGGAAATCTGCCTCCTGTTGCTTTTAAAACTTATATGTCAAAGTGCTAAATGTCAGACTGTTTTTTTTTTACATCTGACACATAATGCTAACCTAATAAAGCTCACTTTTCCAGCAGAGCTGTGATTTAAATCAAGTCAAAGTTGAACGTCATTTCGCATTTCTCTTATTCTGTCCAGCGGGTCACTGTGTAGTAGTGGCTTCATCATTAGACAGACGCTCATGTTCTCAAAGTTCATACGCTTTACAAAAATACGCGTGCGCCTCCGTAACACGTCGATGGGATGAGCTGGGCAAAACAGGGACCTGGAAAGCAGCCCGGCGGCCCCCCCTGCTTCTTGAGGGACTGCTGCATAAGATCAGGTCTCCTTGGTCATCTTGTAAAATGAATAACTTGTGAAAAAGATCTGGTTTGCAGCAAGTGGACTCAAACTTGCCCTGGTACTTTATACGCGTTTAAACGACTTCATTGTCGCATAAAACGGGTCGAGTTCTCCTACTTCCACGGAAGGAGGGCTTTGAGACATCAAGACCTTGGGGTCTTAAGTTACTGACCGCTGAAGTATTTTCAGTATTGAATGTAGCTAATAATATTTAGATAATACGGGCAAGTGTGGGAGTCATATTTTGTTCTGACTGTAAAAAAAAAGCTAATGTGTGCTGCCGCGGGTGGAAGATACCCCTTAAAAACAAGTTCCTCTGCTCTTTAATGGGGACAGGAACTATGCAAGTATCATATACAGGTCTGTACTGTAATATACTTACATTATCAAGTGAATGACCTCAGCAAAACGCAGACGGCACGCTTTCAGCACGAGAAATCTTAGACTTGAGCGCATTTGGACAACAAATATTTACTTATGACAGATTGCAGGGCTATAGAATTGCTGAAAATCTTTACAAAGAGAAACACGAGCCAGAGACAGGATCAGAGGGCATTCAAGACCTGTAGTAATTCAACCGCAGATATGGACTGGGAGATTTCTGAAAACGGCTGCATTGTTAGACTAATGCTTTTCATGAGTGGCCTGCGGAGAAGATGCCACACAGGCCAGCAAACAGTATATATGTCAAGGCGTGTGCATACGTGAGGAAATGCCCATTTTTTGCACACGAAAGCAAAGAAATGATTCTGGGCATGTTTTACGTCTGATGTTTTAACATCTTGCCGCGAAGGCCCTCTTTCTACGAAAACTGGCCCGTAAGAAGGCGGGCTATGTGAAATTTGGCGTTTTGCCGAATTCGACAGAGTGTTTTCGGCAATTGCAGACGGCAGTGTCCTTCATCGTACAGCTGTGCGTCTCAAAGGCTCCTTGGAGAAAAATCACACGCAAGATTTGCGTCCGTTCATTTCCGGTAACTGCTAAGCCTGTTTCGGAACCTCTGGGCGTTCTGGGAAACAACCACTGGACAGGACACGAGTCTGTCGCAAAGTGGTCACGGATGCACACAGCCAAGCTATAAATGCAGTTAACAGTGACCAGTTAGGCTGAAACACATGTCTCTGGACTGTGGGAGGAAACACAGGCAGGGGAACATACAAACTCACACCGCAGACCTCTGCCAGTCGAGGGTGCATCCATATAAGACTTTGCTTTTTAAAATAAATCCATAATTATCCTTGGATTTGAGCAAAAGGATCGACAAGCTGAGAGGTAAGCAGTGCTAGTGCCTCACAACCAGACAACAGAACGAGCAGCAACAACAGTTGGGACGGGTGGCTGAGGGCTTGACAGAGCTCATGGCGACAGTTCAGGGACGACGTCCACCAGAAGAGGCTGAAAATTCTCCGGAAAGGATCCCAAGGGTCAGCTCTTCCGAAGTCCCTTACTCTGTGAGTAAACCGGACAAGGTTGATGGGTCACCCGCCGCTTGTAGAGGATTCCTACTGCGACGTTCCTTATATTTTGCTCACCATCCGACCAGCTCCAAAGCAGCACAGATCTCCTTCATAGTCACTGGCATATTTTACAAAACTAGACTTGAGAAGTGCATATAATCTCATCTGCATCAGAGAAGGGGACGAATGGAAAACGGGGTTCATTACCCCAAATGGACATTATGAATACCGGGTTATGCCTTTCGGTTTGTATTACGCCCCCTCTGTTTTCCAGTCATTTATTAACGAGGTGCTCCTCGACATGATAGGAAAATTCATGATAGCCTACCTGGATGACATTTTGGTGTACTCCCCAGATTTCAAAACCCACGTCAAACATGTCTGCACAGTCCTGGCGAGGGTTTTAGAGAACCAGCTATATGTAAAGGGTGGAAAAATGCGCATTTCACTTACAACGGGTGTCTTTTCTCGGATATATCAGCGCGGAAGGGATCGTGATGGACGACTTGAAGGTTAAGGCAGTAACAAACTGGCCGGTTCCCCGTAGTGTTAAGGACTTGCAACGCTTTTTAGGTTTCGCTAACTTCTCTCGAAGGTTTATTAGAAATTTTAGTAAAATAGTGGCTCCTCTCACGGTGTTACTTAAGGGTGAAAAGACCCCCCGGTATCTGTCATGGGACCCGAGGAATGTCACCAACGTCACCCATCATCCGCGCAGTCTCAGGATCATTCTGGTCCACGAGCACCACAGCGGTTCCCCGGGGACATAAAGAGTAGTCGTCATGGCCGTCCGCATCGCACAGACGGCGCTGACTCCTTGAGGGGGTGGTACTGTCACGCTCGCTGATAGACCAACGCGAAGTATTGCCTATGGTTCATGTGTGCGTACCGAGCAGTAATCTTGCCAGTCTTATTCGTTACCAATCTTTGCCTGCATTTGACCACCGATTTAGTCTCACCCTCTACTGTTGTTTGCCTGCACCGAGTTGTTTACTGGATCTGACCCTCGCCTGCTTTGTGACCATGATTTCGGAACATCCCTTGCAATAAACGGAGTTCGTCGCACTTGTGCCTGCACACGTCTGCTTATTTTGCCTCAACGTGAAAAATATAACCAAACTGATGAAAAAAAACATTGTTTATTTATGGCTGGGTTGTGCTGGATGGGTTGCTAGTGCCCAACCGTTCTGTTTGGCTTCTATATTTATAAAATAATTTATTTAAACAACCAAAAACAATAAACCAAACTCCTTGCTAAAGCTGACGCTTTAAAAACGCATAATTTGGTTCTTCAATATTTTTATGTATTATTGTACTATTATGAACAAGGTCACGAGTGTCAATACGGTTCTCGCCCACCCTTGATGCCTGCCAGTTTCCATCTGGAGCGAGTTAATATGTTCTGATGGTGCTGTGTGCACCTTCCAAAGCACTTTGTCCCACTCACAACCATCCTCCACCTCACCCACCTCCAACACCACTCAAACCAAAGGCTTTTGTGATCATTTTGACAGCCCTTACAATATGTCGCTACAAACGCCCTTCACCTTTATGGTAAAAAAAAAAAAGAGCAGAAGATTTAGTCAGACCCATGAGGTAGAAAGATCTTGCCGTTTTTGTTTAGTACAATATGGATGGCAACAAACATGCACTGAAGGTAGAAGAAAGGAGGTCAGACGTACGAAACTTATTTAATGGAGTTACCAAAAATAAATTCGCTAGATATTACTTTTTACTAGTCCCTTCCCTTTTATTATCATTAAATACATTAACTAAAGGGATCACAGTAAACCATAAACCTAAACAAAATTAAATGAATTATCAATAAATGTTAAATGAGCATATTTATTGGTCAGGTTTAATTATTGAAATGAATGTTTAACTATCGCTGCTATGCTAATAATAATGTACCACCACCAACTGGCACAGATGTGTCCTCTTGTATCACAGCCTGTCTCTCAGACACCTGACCACCAACTTCAACTTCATCTCAAAGATTTTTCACCTCCCAAAAGGCCTGAGGAACCTTTTAGGGACAAAATGGACCATTCACTTATTTCACCCGCTTCATTGGTCACGAGCCTAAAGAGAGTAGCAACTGACCAAAAACTCTACGTCTGACTCCGCATTGAAGCCATAATCCAATTGTGAAGATACCACTTGCAGGGACATCAAGCAACACATTCTGTGCTGCTCTCGGTCCAGGGTTTCATGATATCTCACATGGGTGACTGCAACCCCTTCTTCTCTAGTCTTCCAGTTTTTGTCATGAAGCCTCTCAGGTTGATAGACAATAATGCTTCTGCAAGAGTTGTGTTTAACCCGAAAAGTGTTTCCATGAGTCGGCCCTCCTCATTTCTCTCCACTTACTTCTTGTAAAGTTCATCACGCTGGTTATTGCCTACAAAATGGTCAGTGCATCTTCTCCTTGACACATACAGGGTCTGACCACTCCATACCCCTCACCAAGAGCACTGTGCACCTCCACCTCAGTCTTGGCTCCTCTACATTCTTGAAATTTCAGACCTTTCCTTTCTTTCCTGATCTTCTAAACACTAAACGACTTTGGCTTCACAACATTTGCCGTGATCACCTTTAAATTTCTTACGCAGGTACTTATGTAATGTGGTCTAGCCCTTATCTTTTTTAAATTTCACACATCTTATAGTGTTCCTGGACATATCATCAGCGATGCAGCAATGGAGTGTTTCAGGTCTTTCAACATCAGCACCCTGGCCTAGGCAACCTGACCAGGAGCGCTACCAGGTGGCGCCACCCGGAACCCACTGCTCACCTCTCCTGATCCACAGCCATTCAGACGCCCTCTTTGCAGCCTGAGTAACGCAGATGCCAGGACAGCGTGACAGTAAGCGTTGACGCCAGGACTCCACCTGCTCCTAAGCAGCCAGTGTGCTCCACTCCCTTTCTGTTCTTACCGTGATGCCTATTCCAGCAACCATGGGACCACTTGAGTCCCTGTTTTGTTGCACTCCCTTCACCTGTACCACCCTAAATTCCTCCGCTAGGGAGCCGAAAGATACCTTTAGCTCATCGCTCTGCCCCACTCGAGCTTCAAGGAGCACCAAGCCACTTGTACAGGTAATAGCTTATCTTCCTCTTGAAACAAAATGTTGATACTGGGACCCAGAAGAGGCCAGCAGAGTCACCTGAGGATGCCATACTGATACCTCCATACCTTAAACTTACCTGGCAGTCCTGATTTCTCCACTGCTGCTGGCAACTCCTCTTACACTGCCTGAAGTCCTTAAACTGCTCTCAAACCACGAACCTAATGCACATGACAGACAAAGACACTTACGGACTATGAAAGGAGGAAAACAGAATTTAGATGTACAAAATAAAATGTGATTTTTAAAAAATTGTTATGTATTTAAAAAACACATTTTTCAGGTTAACAACTGAAGACGGACTGAAAACTTAACTAGTGTTTAAAACTAAAGTTCATTAAGAGCACAGATAGACATACAGTCCCGTCATTTTTAGTTTAGTACTATTTCACTATAGCATGCAGGCTTGATAGTTACGGGAAGCGGCTGTTACCACGTCATCGCCGACGTGTGCCGTGTTGCCCAAAGATTTTTCATCCGGCAACCCGAGAGAAGAGCCCGTGGGTGACGTCGAGGTATCTGAGATGGACAGGAAGAGAACCCGGAAGTGTAAAGGCTGGAAGCCAGTGAGCATCAAGCTGATGCGGGTGCTTCTTCAAGCGTTGCGATGTCCGTGATCAGAACTGTTTAAAAATATGCAGACAAGGTAAGACCTTCTGCAACTGTCATCTCAAAATTGTCAGCAAGAAAGGTAAACTCATCCAAGGAGCCATGTGCTTAAAGGAATGGAATGAACTTTGTATTCTGGTGACTGATCAAATGAATCTTCCCTTAAACTAACTCATAATAAGGGAAAGAGGAACAGGGAAGAAGCATCTTCACCCAAGATTACAATTCATTTTGCAATGCTGGATTTGTTTTTTTTTGTATGGGTACATCTGAAAAGCATAATAAATAACAGTTAAACCACAAAGTGCACAAACCCGTCTTAAACATAAGATCAGATGTCGCTGAGATGCACTGGCTTGGTTCTGTTTGTCGGGTTTCGTGAGATATTAACGGTTGGATTGTGTTAAGGTCAAACTTGATCCATTTACATTTATCTCTATATCTAATAAGCTCGGCCTCTGTTTGTTTGTCTCTTTTTCTTGTTTGTTCCTCATCTACAGATTTGTTTTTCAAGTCACAGGTTTGAAGTACTTCTCACCCTACTGATGAACTAATGTCACACGCAGCACGCTATCATACGCTAAAGACACACACCTTGGCCGCACACGCTCTACAAACACCCTTATACACATGAGTATGGCCACTACACAAACCACACACACACACACACACACACACACACACACAAGCTCTGATGACCTTTCTCAACCAAACATGGGTACTAATATCTTAAATTCAACAAGTTCTATGGGAGGAGGGTTTTCTCACTCTCTCTCTCTCTCTCACACACACACACACACACACACACACAAAATTCAAGAGTTTTAAGGGTTATATCATTTGGTGATATATAGCGCTTTACAGATGCATGCTGAAGCACTTCTTCACTCAGTAGGCAAGTGTGGAGAGAGATGGCTGATGGGGGGTTTTCTAGCTCTGTGTACACAGACACACACAAATGTACTAAACTAAACAAGTTTATTTAACGTGCAGCCGAAACCGATTTGTAAGTTCACTCTCGCTGTTATTTTCTTAATCTTACCAATGCGAAATATACATTTTCATGATGCTTAGCTACTGAGCAACAAACTTGTAAAAGCGTTCAATTTATGTTGAATTATCCTGCATGATAAACAACAAAGAATATCAAACAGCAGATTCAGAAGTTCTGATTTAAAAAGTTCCAATATTCTGTTTTTGTGACAATGAATACCAGCAAATAGGTGTCTCACAGCAGAAGGTCACCATCTAGAATTATTACTGCTGTTTAGTCGGATGCATTTTGACACTTTATTCCGAGGATGATTATGAAAAGTGTATCGGCGATGACACTAAAAGCAAGAAGAGAGAACCTGAGGGAGCGTGGAAACAGCTGTATTATTGGAATGAGGGCCCCCCGTGTCCCCTTCCTATCCTTGTCAACAGGCGGAAATCTGCTGTGGTTCCCACTCGTCGATGTCACCGGCTGCCATGAGCCTCGCCTGGCGCGGTCGTGAAAGGGGACACCTTCGTATTTAGTAAATTCAGACACATGTTTGATTTGATCAATGAGCTGGCTCTGTATGGACTCCCATGGAGCCGGGAGGCGTCACTGCGCTCCTTTCAATAAACTTCTCTGCTGCTCTTTGGAGATCATTAAAAAAAGTCTTATTCATTTGCTTTGACGCCTGCTGTTCAAATAGTCTGGGGCAACAGCTTGGTAGTGCCACCTCCTCTGGAGTAGAAGGTCAAGGGTTTTATGCCATCTCCTCCTGTAGAACACTTGATCGAAACATTTACAATGAATCGAGTAGATCTTACCCAGCTATATGAGTGGCTAAATCCATATAAACAGTTGCGATGTGCTGCGTTTTCCAAAGATTTTTCTTCCGCTAACTCTGGAGAAGAGCCGGCAGCTGATGTTGGGGTATCTGAGATGCAATGGAAGTGAAACGGAAAATGTTGAGGCTGGAAGCCAGCGAGCGTGAAGCTGATGTCAAAACGTGGCCTTCGACTGACGTTACTTATACGATTTACACAGAAGCATTTCGTTGCCTGATGTCATCTTGTGCTAAACTGAAGTGCGAGTGAGTAGGTGTGTTTAATCCAGCGGACCCCAGTCCTGTATTTAGCATATTCATTAGGACTTTAATCTCAGCGACAAGTAGCCATGGGTCCAAGAGATAACCTTAACAGTTCATTTGTGGAAATGTTTATCTCTGATGCTGAGTGGGGGAATGTCAAGAAGCACAGGTTGTTAGAAAAGCCTCAACTGCTTGTTTACATGCATGATTTATGTCGGGCACTGGCCTTTCTTTGCTTGGGCCTCCCATGTGTATCCTTGCCTTGCCTGCCAACATTATACATGCTGGGAGGAGTGTAGTTCAAGCATAACTCAAAATGTATCGCGCGTATCTTGAAGAACATAGGGCAGCAGGTGGCGTAGTGGCTGTCGGTTGTTTTCGGGTACAAAGGACCCAGATTCGAATCAGACCTCCTGCTGTAGTACCTCTAAGCAAGGTGACTACCACCGGGTGTGTGAATAGGATAATCGTTGCAAGTAATGAAACATTTCAAGTTACTCTGGAGGAAAGAGTCACCTAAATGAATAACTGCAAGAAAGAAGTGCAAGAAAATGCTTGCATTGTGCTCGTGATGTCCTGCTCAAATTTTCTCAACCAGCTTTGGTGGAATTGCGCTGATAGTCTGCGCAAAGCTGTGTATTTTAAAGGTAGTAAAATTTACCTGGTCGCTTAATAAAAACATTAATGCCTCACTCAGTTGACGGACCGCCCTTGGCTTACAGCAGGGTTAGGGACCAACGGCCCGGTCGCACCCGTCACAGATCGGATCGTGCACGTGGCAGTTATTATTTTGAAGTGTGTAGCTTCTGGGACATGTTCCAGACCACCATGACCCTCCACCACAGAAGCAATTTTTCTTAGCAAATAAATAAACACGTGTACCTTTTTATTTATTACTACGGTACAGTTTGCAATTTACAGTAAGATTTATATCCTCTCATCATACAATCATGCTCATACTGACTTTTATTTTGTATGCAGAATTTGCTGAAAGTACCACGTGGCCTGCTGAAAAACCTTTTATCTCACGGAAACGGTGGTTAAAATAATAACAGGGACAGCAATGGAGTCTCACCGGTGGAAGTTACGGAATAGCAGCGTGGGTGAAACTGCGCAGTGTGGAACCACACCGGGGCGGGACTCCAGGGTGTTTCACAAGCACCTCCACCAGACCAGAGCGGCATCTCATTTACAACCATAAATAACCATAAGAGCCGCAACGCAAAAAGCTGATGGCACTTGTGCCAACTGCAGGACTTCACCTTCACAAGTGCATTCAGATAAACGGTCTCGATTTTTCACTGCACGAATTGAAAGTTAGGCAGATATGTTTGTGAACGGAGGGGAAGCAATGAGGAACCATCCAGTGCCTGGTCGTCCTTTATAGCTGTTTACAAGAGTAAAACTCTATGGGAAAAAAGTGAGAAAAAAAACTGTTTACACAACGTTGTGTTGGTACATTCTGTAGAATTACTAAGATACTTTAGCAATGGAAATATTGACACTTTAGAAAAGTATCGAAAAGGTTTAAAAAAATGTCAAAAAATTTCCAGACGGCAAGCAAAATGTCGGCAATATAAATAGCAACAGTGGGAACTTTTTTTTTTTTTTTTTGAGAAAAAGCAAACAGTGGAAGTAAAGAGAAGTTCAACAGGTCCAGGAGAAGCAGGCAGACAGCTGTCTGTCACTAATCTGAAGCAGGGAGGCGGTGTGATGGCAATATTTACCCAGCAGGAGCCACAGTTCCACAGCGCCGTCTGGGTCTATAGTGCCCCGCAAGAGCCATGTTGAGCCCAGTGGGGTGCCAAGTCACGCTCTGTAACTCTGAGTCATCTTCTGAACTTCTTTACTGCAATGCATTGTGGGTCTCACCCGCCAAGAGCGAAAGCTCGAGCTGTGTGTTGTGGGCCGTCCTCACGCTGATCTGATTTACTACGGTACCAGAGCAAAACAGCGTGGCCGGGCCCAACATTTCAAATTCAATATTTATTAGAGCGCATACAGTGAGCATATTAATACACCGGCACAAGTCCGATAATCTGTTTCAGCCCAACGCGATTTCCTCACAAGTAAATCACTTCCAGTAAAAAATAAAATTAATAAATAATCAGGAAACAGATTTATTTTTACCTTCTACTGGTTGATGAAGTACTGTGACAGCGTTAAGACTATATATATTCTAAAAAGCAGACAAGCAGTTCGCTTTATATGGAAATAGATTTTATTTGACCAGGCTAAGCAGCTATATTTGTTTAGACACATTTCTACTTGATCAGCCTTGCGCGCACACACACACACACACACACACACACACACGTTACTTCAGTTCATCAGTTCATAATTCTGAGCAGAAAATGAGCTCTTCTACTGCAGTTTTCAGACATATAAGCACGTCAATTCCTGGCCACTTTTTGGTATTAACCAGGTTGCCCATCTGTTCAAATGAAGTTTTTCGCCAAAGAAACTCACAGCCTTACTAACCGATACAATGAGCCCCCCTGTTTGTACAGCTGGGTTTTACTTTATCAATTCACAATAAGCCCTTTGCTCAAGGGTACAACAGCCGGAGATGGGATTAGAACTTGGGTCCTTTAAATGAAGACAGCAGCTGTAACCCTTATGCCACCTGCTGCCCTCCCTGTCATTTTTCTCCAGAAATAACTTTTGATATTAATATAAGTGCTGAAAAATAAATGCACATAAGCTTCAGACAATTATGAGCCTGACCAGGATGAAACTGTAAACAGTAACGGATGTATAGGCAGATGGGTGGATGGGTGGAGGGAACATAACTCCTCTGATACCATAGTCCTTCTGCACAGGTTCAGCAGCAATCTGTAAGCAAAGCGCATGGATGCTGAAAGAAGACAGCAATGGAAACATGACTGCTTAGGATCACATTGAGTATTTAAACAACCGAGGCCTGCAAATAAATGCACTGTAAAAGTGTGCAAAGCTGGACGCAACGTACTCTACGTTGCTGCACAGCCATATGTGTCTTCTGCAAGAGGACTGTAACCATATGCTCAAACAACTGGTCTATAGTTAAGTGTTTATGCCCAGCCTCCTCAAAATTAAATCTATTATTATTATTATTATTATTATTATTATTATTATTATTATTATTTAAGCAACCAGAATGAATGCACCAATTCAGTCACCTTCATACTTAAATGTGCACATGTTCACCCATGTCTGTGACAAAAGGCTGAGTGATGGAAACGTATCCTTCAGCCAGTAATGTAGTGACTTGTAGCCGCTTACACACCTCTGACGTGCTCTGCAACTTGTGCCGCCCTGTCAGGTGTCATTGTTTTGACTGAAGGTGACATATGGCTGTGGGACACAGAGGCACATAGTATGATTTGCGGTAAAGGTGAAATGCACCGTATAGTGAGAGCTCTGCAGCAGAGCTCATCCTCACCCGCAGCGCCTTGGGAAAGAAGTGCCGGGTTCACGGAGAGATGAGCTAATGATGTTTTGACCATATTACCAGGCACACAAACGTTTCAGGTAAGCTGGAGAGCGCTGCCTGCGCGAGGCTGTCAGAGGTTTTTTTCGCCTTCTGCCATTGCTGCTCCTTCTTTGAACGGGGGTCCTTCTCCTCGTGTTAAGGCTGAATTTGTGGCACAAATTCACAAAAGTTGATTTCCTCCGATGTTTCACTGTTTTAGGCAGCGCCTCTGCCGTTTTCCTTAAGACAGAAACGGCTTTTCTATTAATTGCTGTAACAAACAATTTTTAGCAAATAAACAGTAGCTGGAAAATGCAAAGCAAATTACGGTGAAATATTCTGTGAAGAATCGAAAACCACGTATCAAAGCAGTTTCATATTCTAGATAAACTGCTGTCGTCAGTTCTGTAGGAAAGATTTAATATTATTGCTGATAATATTTAATCACAAAAAGGCACAATAAACATTTTTTTCTTTGTGGGGGGAAAAAACTAAATCATCTTTCTAGTAGAGGTTTAGTGGCAGCACAACTGAAAGGGCCTTGAAATATTAAATAATAAATTATATTTATGCTTTGCAGGAGCAAACTTGTAGCTGGAGGACAATACAAAGTACATGTATTGTGAATAGTACTGATATTTCATGTATTCTGTCCTACTTCAATGCTATTTTTCCTACTGTCTGTCTATCTATCTATCTATCTATCTATCTATCTATCTATCTATCTCTTCCTGTCTGTTTTTATTTTGTTGCACACTTTTCAGCCTTTTGCTGCTGTTTTAAAGGCGTTTTTTTCGGTCAAATCTCATTGCAGAAGCAGCAGCCAGAAATCGAGGGGTTAAAAATGCTAAACGTATTACAAGAAAAAAAGGAAAATACATTCTATTCTCTCAGTGAGGGCGATCAGGATTCAGGTGACAGATTGCATATACCTGACATTAAAAGAAATGAAAAAGACAGCAAGGGTAGGCTATCTTAATCCCTCTGGATGGACTGTCTATCCATCAAAGGAGCAGAATGTAAATCCTGCAGGGAAATTACCAGCATGAAAGAATATTTTAAGTGGGACATTTTAATATCCTTCCTTGAAGTCATGAAAAACTTGAAATACTAGGAGTTTATCAATAACCTTCCTTTTTTAAATTGCTGGCAGCACATTTAGATGGTAACACTTTTTTTTGGATAATATAAAGTCCAAAGCTGTATTTGCTGGACAAAAATGAACTTTAATGAACTGAAATGCAAAGAAATATAACTGGCTTCACAATGCAAAAAAAAAAAAAAAAAAATCTGTCTCATGACAGTTAAAACCTGAAAGTGTTTGTATTCATTGATGAAGGACGTCTTGGGATTGATGGAATACAGTAATACTATCCATCTATGAACTAACTGTTAATGGTATACAGATACAAAAATTAGATACGTCCCATTTATAAATGTTTAAATGAAATTTATAAAATCAATTTTGCATCTGAACTTCAAATGCAGCACAGAAAATAAATGATTTTGTTATGTTTAATTTAGTGGAAAGAAATATCACCTGTTTTAAATAGCTTGTATCAGCATGGCATTCTACCATGAGTCCTCTGGACTCTTCTGGTTTATGAAGTCCCAGCATAGACAGTTGAGAGTTAGAGCTGGTACCTGCACAGGTGACTTGATTCACCTTGAAACTTGAGAAGGAAGGCACTTTATGGATAAAGTAGCAATGTAAAGTTACCCTGTGGAAGCAGCTACACATGTCAAATGGTCTGAACCTTCTAAGACAGTACACCCTGCTCTGTCCTTTCTTACACGCTGTATGAGCAGCCCAGTTGATCGTTCATGTGGACCCCCAAGTCCTTATCGTTTCGGATAATCTCCACATCCGCGCCTTGAACAGTAGCCATTGTGCAAGGATTCCTTTACGCAGCAAAAGATGCAGATCTTTGTTGGTGTTGAGCTGGAGGTGGTTTGACTTAAACCGTGAAACAAAGCCCTCAGCTAGTTTCCTGTGCCCCACCTCATCCCATTCTCTATACACCTCACTACTCCAGAGTCACCAGAGAACCCTAAATAAAGTTTGCCTTCAAAATGTAACAATTTCTTCCAAATTTTGCCAACATAAATCCGAAATAAAGGAACTGGGACAGATATGAGTTTATGTGTGTGTGAGGTCATGTTTTTATACCTCATTATCTTCAAAAATTGAAAATGTTGTCTAGGAGAAGAAGAGGTCCAAAGATAAATACCTTCCAATGAAGGTCAACTGAGAAAAAAACAGTGAATAAGAGCAACAACAAGTTGGAGGTCCCTAAAGAAGGCCGGGGCAGTGTAAAGTAAATTATATCCCACCCTCAAGCTTTTCATTCATTGTAGGTCAGTAATTTAGGCTTTTTTTGTTTCATATACAGGCTAATGCAAACATTTTGGAAAAAATGTATGAAACCTTATTGCATGCTTGTAAAGGTCCATCTGGGAACATCTTTGGCAAAGGGTGGCGTTGATTCAAAACAAAGAAAAGTTAACAAATCAAGCTTCATTTGCAGCCAATTTGTATTTTTGTCATCATATTCTGAGCTCCTCAGTCCTGCAACAGTTGGCTGCTGTGGCTTGGAGGGTTCATACTATAGGCAATATTAAGTGACAGAGTGGAAATGAGTGTACTGCTGAAAACCCCCAGAAGAGGAAAAGCAATAAAGAAGAGATGTGGAAGCTTTGTGGAAGGAAAAAAGGAGGGGAAACAGACTAACCATACAGCATTTCTGTATACATCTTTACATTTATTGTCAGGTGAAGACCGAAGACTTTGATTGGAAACAGAGTTAAAAGTTTCTATAATGTTAAACTCACCACCGCAGAGATTTGATGTCAGTTTGCTGGAAATCATAAAGTGATGCATTCATGATGCTTGCTGTTCCATTATTAGATTCAGTTTGAAGAATTGCTGGTTTCAATTACACGGCCCTATAATCTCTAAATAGATCAACAAATCAATTATCTTACAACAGAAGGGTGTTCACATTAAATTCCTGTCAGCGAAACTTGAGTTTTTCTTTTTTTTTAAATAATACATGTATGTGTTCCTCCACAGAAGTAGTGAACAAGTACTGGTACCATTAACCCACTATTTTCTTATGGGGCCAAGTCCAAAGCACAAACTAACCAGTATTTGAACAAAACACATTGTAAGACCAGTGACCCTGATGCTCATCTAATAAACACTGTTTGTGAAATGTGACAGCTGATTATGTGTTTTGGTTTTACTGTCCCTGTTGGGCACCCATACCATCTGGTCTGCAATACAGTTCAACTCGCCTCTGCCTGCATTCATATACTACATGTAATATATAGTATCCACTAAGTTCTGGAAACACATCATAATGTCTGAACAGTGAGCAAAGGAACTGTAAATACCCCACTGAACATGAGTGAGGGGGATCTGCTGCAGCTTTTTGCTCAGCCAGCTGGCCTTTTTGATCCATTTTGAGAGACAGACAGATAGATAGATAGATAGATAGATAGATAGATAGATAGATAGAGAAAAAGAGAGAGAGAGATGTCTGAGGTTTTTTTAGTTACGTAAGTGTATTACAGTGATTTTGTGATTTTTTTGGGGGGGTGGGAAGTTAAAACAGATAATAATGTTTTGCTTATTTAAAATGATGGGAAACAACCTTTGTATTTATGTTTTCCTATTTTCCGGAACAGATTAGCGAAGTAAAAAGGGGTTATGACTGTTTTTTAGGAGACGCAAGTGAATAACTTCCTATTTGCATATTCAGCGATGAACTGAACGGAAGAACCGGGAAACAGGTAAATGGTCTTAGTTGTATTTCTGCACCAGTTTGTTATACAGGCAGGGGATTTAAATGATTCTGATGCAAAGTGGGTAGAAAAATGCCTTTGTCATTCAGTGATTAAATCCTTTGGTTGAGGAGCAGACAGACAGTTCCTTTATTAAGGCCAACTTCCACACAGGTTGAGACTCTCATGGACTTCAAAAGTACCCATAATGTTAAAGCACGGGAAATACTGTTCATTTTCAGCAGTACAGTAACAGTATTAGTACAATTGGTGGTATTTCCATGGTCACTTATGCTTAAACTAAATGTGATACAGCATCATAGACAGTTAAAAATAAACTTTATGACAAAATTTTGTACACAGGCCATGTATCTAAAAGAAGTTGTTTAGTTAATGTTTAAAAAGTTCTTCATCTGTTTCTTTACATTGAGCAAGAAAATCTAAAGCACTCCGGGTTCCCCACATCTTCACATCTGGACTTTCTCCTCAAAAGAGGAGGAAGGTACTGTCCCAACCCCTGTGCTCAGCTCCCGGCCAACCAGTAGGTGACCCATCAGAACCCAACACGCTTGCTTTCAATCACTCCATCAGGCAGCTTCTGTGCTGCAGAATCTACCAGAGTGTTGAGAAAATTACAGAGATTCTTTTTTTTGCTCCCACTATATGTACAGATAGCATCTTCCATTTCTGGTTCCCAGCTCTCTATGTACTTTGTGTCCCCATCATGTTCCTATCTGTCAGCTTTTTGTGCTTCACACCAGTCCAGTCCAGTCCAGCCACAGACCGAGTCTCTCACACCTTCATCCCGAGTCTCCATGTCTTCACCACACCACGGCACCACAGTCACAAACCGCATTTTCTTATTGCAAACAAACTCTACACTTGAGCTCCCCTGATCCCAGAGCTCAGAGTAAATCGTGAAAGTTAAAGAAGCAACGACGATGAATTGTTAAAGAGCAAGTAAAATTACTTTTAAAGCAAACAACATCTTCTCTAATAAATATATCCGAAACGTCATAAATAAAGTCTCACACTAAATGTTACAATTTTAATTATTTCACATGTGCAAATTTGCCATCAAGAAAAATTCATCGAAAGCTCATAACGTAAAATTTTGCGACCTTGTCGCTTTCACTACTGTTTTATTACGGCTTTGGGATACTGTGAACAATTCAAATCAGAATTCTGTAAACGTCACCTTTCTCCCAGGTATTGCAAAATGTTCATTCGGTGCAACTTCAGCTTTGTGTGCCACATAAAAAAAAAAAAAAAACTATCTAGCCATGGGGGATGTCCACAGTACAGCTTTTATTTCCAAGGTCAGTCAAACTAAAGGGCATCTGCCTAATAATTTGAAGGCTGGGAGTTATGCTACATGCAATATGTGACTCTGCTGGAGACGTGCTGGCATTCATCACAGAGTCTTAAGGTGAATAAATCAAGGAGAGCAAAGTCGACACGTTCCGTTCTCGGATGCGCAGTATAGCGTCTTGCATTTTACGACGCAAATTCTTATTCGTTCAGTATCACTCAGAAAATCTTGAAATGAGACCACGGCATTAATCGTGCGATTTCAGGCGAGGTTGTCGTCCTCCACTCATATTCGCTGTGCCAGTGAATAAACGTCCAAAAAACTTTTTAGCATAACTTTGTTATACTAGCGATTTGCCCGGGTCAGGCAAGTTCTGCTCCGGCCTGTTTGAATCCAGGCCGGCGTGTGAAGTTCATTCTCCTCGTGTCTCTGCTGGTTTCCTCCAGTTGCTCTGGTTTATTGGTCACCATCAGCTGTTCGCTATGTGTGCAGCTGTGGTGACTGTGTGTCTGTTTGGCTACCCCATGTTTGACTGGCACTGCATTCGAGGAGTAGGGTCATCGTGATTCCGGGAGAGACTTGGGACTGCCACAGATGTAGTACCTATGCTGTGGTGAACCCACACGCTGCCTCCAAACACATTAGTCTAAATATCTTCACTAACGCTTCACTAAACACCCCCCGGACCAGGGCAACGCCAGCAAACAGTTCCGCGTGAGACTATTGTCTTCAAATCCCAGAGCACAAGGAAAGAAGTGTCCTTTTTTATAGCTACTTTCACAGAATCACAGATCTTCTCAGCCGTTGACCATATGAGGGGTCAAAAGCTGCACTGAACCGACTGAGGTGCGGCACGCACTACCCAGCCGTTCAGCACTATTACAACACTGTTCTGGCCCAGGGAAGTACAGGTTTAAGTGTTTAAAAAGGGTTCAGAAATAAAGCGATTTAGGAGGTGCAAATTTTCTCTCACCGTTGTAGTTGGAGAAGCAGTTTATCACAGCTCACTTCACCTCACGCTTTCATATTTGGAACATGACACAAAGCTCAGGCTGCATGTGCTTCAATTTGCTTTAATAACTAAGCAAAAGGGAGATGAAATCATTACAGTGAAAACATTCCCTGGAAAAAAGGCAAAAATGATATTATACAAATGGAACAGAAAGAGGGCTAAGCCCTACCCTATACTGCGATCTATTTTTAATGTTACAACAAGGTTTTTTTAGTTTTATTGTAATAACTAGGCCACCCAAGGAATGCTTTATGTGAAAATGAGGACCAAAATTTCCACCCCTTGGTTCACGTGCGGCAATCGTCCCCTGAACGTTGCACATCATAAAGAATACGCTGTTATTCAATAAACTGCTGCGCATAAATGTCATTAAAAAAACAGGAATTAAAAAAAGATAGAATATAGTTTTATACTACAGGTGTCCCTCAAGATCCGAGTCTTTGACTTGTGAGTTTTTGCATGTGAGTGAAATTGTTTAGTACACCATTCCAAATTATATACTATGCTGATTTTTCTGTTTGCAGCAAAATGATAAATACAGTACTGTGCAAAGGTCTTTGACACCTGCGGGAAAAATGCTATAAAGTGAGGATGGTTCCAAAAAAAATGCCATGAATACTTATTAATCAATAAACCTTCTAAAAAGTGCAGTAGACAAAAAAACCTCAGTCAGATCAATATTCGGTGGGACCACCCTTTGCCTTTAAAACACCATCAATTCTCTTATGCAAACTTGCATGCAGTTTAAGGTAGAGGTCGGTAGGTTCTACTAAACATTTTGAGGAACCGGCCACAGTTCTTCTGCACACTTTGACTGTCTCTGCATGTCCTCCCAGACTGACTTGATCGTGTTGAGATCAGGGCTCTGTGGGGACCATACCCTCTGTTGCAGGATTCCTTCTTTTTGCTCAAGATAGTTGTGTATGACTGAGGTTGGGTGTTTGAGGTCATTCTCAGGCTGCAGAATGAATTTGGGACCAATGAGAAACCTTCCTCATGGTAGATAAGAATCTACCTGTACTTCTCAACACACATTCAAGTTGCATGTGTAACACTTTTGCACAGTACTGCACATCTCCATCTTATGAAATTTGACCTAACCAGCTGATTTCCAGGGATGCACTACATTCGCAAATAGAGGATACATGTATAGGAAGATACAGCTAACTAACAAATTGCTAATGTACAGATGTACTTTATTAGAGCACATAATAATAATAATAATAATAATAATAATAATAATAATAATAATAATAATAATAATAATAATCTACCCTGACCCATGGTTCTTTAAAAATACACAACTATACAATATTTGTTTCATTATTGTGATGTTCATAATATATTTTTTCTTATTCAGTAATGCAAACACTGAACAAACATAGAATACATGTATGGCTTTTGACAGCGTAAGTAAAATTCTAAATCGCAGCGCCATTCGATATGCCAGAAATATCTTGTTTTGCTTTGTTGCAAAATCAGACTGCAGGTCTTTGCCACGGAGTTAGAGCTTTCCTCCCACTTTTTAGGGCTCTGGAATTGCAGTGCTGAGTTGTGAAGACACCCAAGGCTGATACCCCAGAGCAAAATCCGAGGGCTGTTTCTATCATAATTGGTGACACTCACTCACCTCGAAATGATGGCGATGATGATGTTGTTTTGGAGAGCTGTTCTCAACCAAAAGCTGGCGTTAAAAACGCAAAAAAGACCTAGTGAACAAAACGTGAGCAGGGCAGAGGCTGACTCACTGCCTTTAGTTACTCATCAAGAATAACTATTTACCGGAAAAAGTCTTCAGCTCTGGTATACCACCCTTAATAAGAAGCATCCCGTACCACCAAAAGCATATTGTCTCCTTTGCCTTTGATCAATAATTGNGAAGCCTTTAGTTACTCATCAAGAATAACTATTTACCGGAAAAAGTCTTCAGCTCTGGTATACCACCCTTAATAAGAAGCATCCCGTACCACCAAAAGCATATTGTCTCCTTTGCCTTTGATCAATAATTGCTCTCTGCTTCTGAAAAGCTGGCTTTCAGCAGGGCATTTCAGTCACTGGTTGTAAGAAGTCGGGTTTGATTGACAAGATTGTTCTTAAGAGTGGAAGAATAGGTCAGCCAGGCCTCCAGTTGCCGGAGGGCTTTCAGAACCCTCCATAAACCTGGCCCGCTCAAAACTGTAACAGTGGAAATTTTGTAGGTTCCATAGGACGAATTCAGTGAATAGTCATTTAAAATTTGATCAGTACTAAAAATGTTTGGGGTTATTAATAAAGAATACCGCAATGTTCACTGAAGTGTCGTGCAAGTTTAAAATCATGAACTTAAATTGGTCCTATTTCAGATATTCGGATTATGTTTCTTACTGTCCTAAGGTCATCTGGATTTTGACGTCAATAAGTGGATGGCTATTGTGGTTCGTACAGCATTCCTGTTTCCCGTTCCTGTTTTTCCTGCAGCGAGAAATAAACTTTTTCTTTACAAACAAGAACATTTTTGAAGCTACAGCTCATGGAAACATTTATGTCCTCAATGTTATAATGCATTTCACTGAAAGAAAAAAAATGCAGAAAATACCTTTAAAAATATGCACTGAGCTTCTATTGAACACGTGGTCACTTACCTAGTGTGGCAGGAGAGACTTGTGTCCCAGAATCCTTGAGGAAACAGTGAGAGACTTTGTCACCTGGCTTCTGCAAGAATTTCATCGTTGTTCTCATGTGGCCAGTATGACAGAAAATGCTGGAAAAGTTGAAAAAATAAACAATATTTTCATTTCAGCTTCGTCATAACAGCTTGACTTGTCTTGACTTGTCTAGCGTTTGGAAGTAAACGCTACTTCAGTATCTTGATAGGTTGCCGGCTTATAATCTGTGTTGGCTGCTTTATTTAAACCTTGAAATCTTCAACCACCCATTATCCTCAACCTCTTAATCCCAAGTACGGCCGTGACGGTCTGGAACCCATGTCAGAATCATAGGGCTCTCGGCCAACCATGGGATACCAGTCCTTCGCAGGGTAGCCCCACACACACACGCGCACACACACACACACACACACACACACACACACACACACAAAGCAGACAATTTAGACTGACTAATGAACCTGAAACACGTGTGTGGACTGTGGGAGGTAACCAGAGCTTCCAGTGGAAACCTACAACACATCCATGCAGACTAAACCAGATCATCAACCAAACTCACACCTAACCAGCCCAAGTACTGTGAGCTGCCATGCCACCCATTTAAATATATTACCTCTTTTTTAAAGTTTTTTTTTATCAGGACCTTTAACTAAGAAGTTCTTACAGTCCGCTATTTTACGACGTGCATCATGCCACATACAGCGTGTAACATTGCAATGTTAAAATGTGTAAAAATCAACATGGCGTGTTACTTTGCAGCAGATGTATTGGGGGGGCAAATTTTATCTGGAGTAACCGATATGCTCCGCTAGTGTTTACAAAAACTTACCAGACAGTGTGTGCTTATTGCAGCAAACAATAAACAAGCCAAACAACACGCTTTAAACACTTCTGTTGTTGATATTTCAAACAAACTAATTACACAAATAATAACCATAGAGCCCCAAGATCCTCACTTCAAAAGCAGGACTTTTTAGTTGTTTCAATTCGCTTCATGTTTATCAGCCAAACATCCTCAGCAGTTTCCCTTCCCTTTGCATAGATACTAAATATATTCCAAGTATCGTTGGAGTCCCATGTGGAGAGGAAGACTGTAGCTTTTGAAGTGGCCTGTAAAATATTGCATAGTAACAAACTCCTGGGTGATGGTTAGTCAGTCATATTGGCGATGTTGGTCCTCTCCTGGTCGCAGATTCCTACCGATCCAAGCTGCATACAAAGAATTTGTCATTTCTTTGGTGTGGCACAACTGACTTGCTCATTTTTGGTGCGACTGCAAAATCCCATGCATTTGGCTCCAGTTAAAAAGCACAAGGCAGGAACAGGAGCTGCCAGAGCTGTCTACCCCAGATAAGATAGCGGACTATTGGGAGCTTATTCCCGCAGTAAGCAGGATAAAAATGGTGTTGCAGTAATGCCTGTTTGTTTACTGATTCGTTTCACTGGCAGCAGGATCGTGGAGAAGACAGTCGTTGGAGAAGAACATGTGATCGCGGTAATTTACCCAGTTCCGTGCACTGCATCGTGAGGGGCGCACCATGACGTCCAGTCCATCTGTGTGGTCTGCTGTAACCGCTAGAGATGAATATGAATAACTCAGTGATCTATATGTAAATATCACACAAACACCACCCCTTTGAGAACAGACACCATGAGCACTTTAGTCACTATTATTATTTATTCAGCTACACAGAGTTTGGGATGAACCCCTTACTTTACAATCACAATATGTAGAAAGTAATGGAACTTTCCAGAGCTATGCGGAATATGAGCTCTCAGGAAACTTGTAAGCTTCTAGCTATTTTTGCTCTGGTGGCTGTGTTTTGTTAGAGATAGTGTGCCTGACAGTATCTACACCTTTTGACACTTCTGCTGTCAAAAGCATCTATGAAAGGCCTTCTCATTTATAGTTGCAGCATCCTTGACGGTCAGAAGACACTTTATGTCTTTGTATTGTTTCGATTACTAATCCTCAGTCAAGCATGGCCTTCTTTTGAAAACTGCTGATGTGATTTTGTACTACACACATCAGTCCCCAGCTGATTGGTCAAGATGAAAACAAACGGGCCACTCACACACACACACACACACACACACACACACTTATAATGTGTGTCTACAGGCAGTCCCTTGCTAATTTGTCTGAATGCAGACAAATGGCAAACTCTTTAGACACACCAGGGAGGGATGGAGGGGTGTGTGCTGGAGGAAGGACCCCAATTGCTGACAGGGACGGATAAGAAATTATACATGACACACATGGCACTGCACACATTGCTAAAGTAAGAGTAAAAAATTTTGTTACCACTTATTTTGTCATAAATTTCCACCCTTCCACTGGACTACGAGCAGTGTGTCGCTCTCTTTAGCGTTCACTTCTCCAACAGCACTGACAATACTTGGGTACTAAACGCACCACTCGAAGGGTAATAGAGTTTGGTGACATAAAATGTTTTATCACTGTTTACCCCTCCACTTTCTGACCTGAGCAGCGCTGCATAATTCGATTAGTTAAATAAATAGATCAATAAATGTATCATTTTTAACTTTGACTTTTTTCAAATCGGCTTATTTGTGTATTTACTTTTACACAAATACAGTTAGCACAATTAAAAGGGCAACGTTTGCAATTCGCTTAATGTGCATCCAAAGTGAATGTTTAGGACTAATTCATAGTAAGTCGGTATGTTAAACCAAGAAGGTGATAACAGGGCAGCAGTTAGTCTTTCTTCATGCTGTTTTGGTCCTGTTACCAGGGAAATACACTGAGCGACCATTTCATTTGTTATGGTATTGATGGCCTAGTTAATGTAGTCTCTCCAGGCTGTTGGAGACAAAGTGCTCAGGATTAAGCTGCTCGGTGTATTCAGTACATGGTAGCCTGTACTGCACAAATAACAGGCCTCTTCGTGTGGGATGGTAGCTTTGAAAAATTAATTGTTTTCCCTTGACTGGCCACTTGTCTGTCTAGGTCTTCTCACGTGGTTGGAAGACACTGGGGTAGTAGAGGAAAAACAGGTACGCAAAAATTTGTTTGCTACATAAAAAACATGTTGTCAAGCCATCGAGACTTGAAGGAATCATTGGTAATCGCTGACTCGGCATTCTGTTCTTGCGCTCGGATAAAGAGACCAGTACGTTGAAGGATCACAGAGAGGAAAAAAATGCCAACATCTATTTTCCATCAGCAAAACATACGGATGATAAAATGGTCCGGTGAACTGCACAATGTGTGTTTTATGGTCCTAAGGAACTGCAAAATTTGAACTGCCGATCCTCAGTTTGTTAAATCAAAAACTGGCAGTTAAAAGCACCGTCTTGGGTTTGGCTCACCTTTTACGTTTTGCTTGATTTTATTGCATTTTTTTAAAAAAAATTCCCCTGGACTTGCATATTTGCAAGAATCATGAAGACACAATATGAACCAATATAATCATAACCATAAATAAAAATGTGTATTTAATTGCTGTTACTACTACAATATTAGCCAGTCAGCCACTGCGAAACACACAGTATAACTGTTAAGTTGGGTGACTTCTAATAACTGTTACTATGGCAGTGTAACCATATTATGGTTAAGACTATATTAGTCTCGCGTTTCATAAAATACCTCGGTTGTACAACTCATTTTTGTTATAGAGGAGAACTTCGATACAGGACTTCCAGAATCTGAGAAATAAAAGAAATACGGCATTGATTTGGTGCTCAGAACTTCCTCTTTTCCGGCAGCTGCTTGATGTTTAAATCAACCCTTCGAAAGCTGTTGACCTCACAGACTCCTTGCGTGTTTCATCTTCCTGGGTTAATGTATTGAATCCTAGAATCTTCCTTTATCACAGTGAGGGCTGAGTTCTTCTGAGGGTGCATTTAGACACCAAACACGCAGGCCAGCGGCGTCCTCACTGCGGAACCTCTGACACGCGAGCATTTCACAAAGAAAGACAGATATCATTAACTATTCATTTTGATCTGTCACTGCCATCCACAAAAATGGCACGAGAAACAGGACACTTTTAATTTATCGTGTATATATATCAGGTGTTATGTCTAATATGTCTGCTTCTTCCTCAGCAAATACATTTACAAAAAACTCAGACCGGTCACTTGATATGAGTAATATGGGGCAAAACTGTGTCATAATGTTTGTCCAAAGCAGTATGTTGCATTGGGAAGTTTTTTCTTTGTGTAGCATAAACAGCTTTCTGGTTATTCTTGCAGTGGCGGGTGACCCTGCTTGTGTTTATGAGACGTGAGGCTGTGAAGTCACTTGTTTTGCTTGGAAATTGTCACCCGCGAGTCAGCAGAAATGTTGTTGTTGTCACAACTGTCACGGAGACTGGTAACTTTACACAGTCTCCAGTGTGACATGCCCTCTTATCGACAGGATTAGTCACGGCATATTTAACATTTACTGACATCCAACGTCATTAAAACAAGATCAAGAAACCCATTTCCCTCTAACATATATCTGTAATTCTTCTTCATCTTCTTCTTCTTCTTCTGTGTCTTTGCTGTTGTTGTTGCTGTTCCTGTGGTATTTTTTTACTCTTTATTCTTATGGAATTCAGATTGGGTATTGTCATGTCATTTTTTTACTAATCTGTCCCTTTTTCTTACTTTTAAATGTAATTGATAATATTTATTCTCCTTTCTTCTCCTTTGTGAACTGTGAGACTCCGCGACACGAGTGGCCGAAAAGGACTGAAAGCTGCTCCACGGAGGTCCACTTGTTTCCATCTCTCCACATGGCGAACCCTCTTCGTCACCCTCTGCCGGCTAAATAAACGTAACAGTTACGTAGTTACACTCACGCAAATAAACCAAAAGTGTTTCTATGACCTAGCACCGCAATCCATTTTTGATACATGGAGAAGGATTTTCATATTAGTCACTTACTACATAAAGAAAAAGGTATTTCCAACAGCAAGCAAATCTGATTCCATGGCCAATAAGTAGAGAAACGGCAGTATAGCACTTCACTTTTCGGAATTGTTACGATCACGGAAATTTGCCCTCCCCCAAAAAAAAAAATCAGCGACGGTCTATGCAGATAAACATTGGCCAAAAGTTCACAATAAGGTGCGGACTGACCACAGTCGAAGAGGAAAAAAAAGGAACAAACAAGTTCCAGATCATAGACAGTGGCGGCGTTCTCACGCAAACGGGCCGGAAAGAAAACGTTCGGAAAATTCTGCTTAGGTAGGGATAGGTGGGGGGCGGAAAGGTATGTTTAATAATTCAGCAAATGACATTGAAGTTTAGTTCTTTCGTAGAAAATAAACAGAAGAATTGTGATGTGATCAGCAGCTCTCTGTAGGCCCCGTATTTGCAGTTTGTTCTTAGTAATTTAATCTAATTGCTCTGTAAGGTAATTGATCCTGGGACAGACAGTATGAGGGTCTTCTGGGAAGGGGATGTAATTATTGAATAGATTAATGGGCTCAGGAGTGACGCGCCAAGACCCTGCCAGGCGGTCTAAAAAAAAGAAAGGAAAAACGCTTGAGTAGATACTTTTCCTTTTCTCCAGACGGTCGCGTCAGCTGTCTGCTCCAGCGTTTCAGCGTCAGGCTTGCAGCGCTGAGGAATATGGTCGTACTCGCTTGCACCTATTCACAAAAAGACGGGCGCGTGTGTTACAGCAAAAAACAAGAACACGGCGTGGCGACGTGTCTCGAGCGGCGTGTGACCGTTTGGCTTAAAATTTATTCGCTAAAGGCACGTTTGGCGGGTGGTCCGGGGCGAGGAATTTCATTACGACTCTTAATGGCTACTAAAGAATCAACCGCGCTGATGCCGCCAGAATCGCTGATTCAAGCACAGACGTCCAGTAAAACCATATATTTTGCTAAACAGCTGTTAGTCTAAATACCCTTTTGTTTAATTTAATGCGGTGTAAGAAAAGCACATTTTTACCGACACATTAGGAAAATCAATTTTCCTTTGGCATCCATATATTATTTGCACTTCAGCTTTTGGCTTTCTTTTTTAAACAGACACCCACAGCCCTGTGACTGACTGGCAGCCCTCTGGACTCCGTGTTGATAGGAGCGACGTTGTTTCTTGAGCTGAGACAGGTGACAGTTTTTCTTGGTGACAGCCCAGCGCCTCGCCTCCTGGGCTCGAGGTGACAGACAGCGACTAACAAAGCGACGGAGCCCACCGTGTTTCTCCAACTCGCAGGCCACCGTTTGAAACGCATCTAAATTGGTTTTTCTCTGAACTGCTTTTGCTTTCATTTCAAAGTACATTTAACATAAACAAAGTGAGCTGTTTCCATCAAACTGAATTGAACGGTCGGTGGGTTAATGTAATATCCTAAGTGTTAAGACTACGGTAACTTTTAACTCTTGGACTGAGTTCCGGTTAAATTTGGGCCCATTTAGGACTTTTGTCTATCAAGAATATGTTTCTTTTTTTATAATTGTCATTAGGCTCCGTGACATTCTCCACATTAATGACATGGACACATAAAATTATTGTTCACGGTCATTTCATTTAACTTTACTTTTTTATTTGCATTTTGTTCCTTGCTGGTGTGTCAGGTCAGATGTGGCCAGTCACAAGAAACAAATGAGTGAGACTGCAGCAAAGAGTGTTAAATGCCATATTCAGGAGTTCAGACAAAGACACACACACACACACACACACACACACACACACACATACACACATATCATTTCAGGTAAATTAGGTCTATAGATCATAAACTCTCAAAGGAACTGTGACATTTCCATCCATCCATCGATTATTGTTAGCCACTCTATCCTGGTCAAGTCCTGAGCCTATCCTGGAGTCACTGGCTGCTACACCATGACACTACACCCTGTATGGGACACCAGACCATCATAAGGTGGCCACACACACATATTATTGCCAATTTAGACTGATCAAGTTATTCTAAAATGTCTTAGTCAAAGGGCTTTGGGCTGTGGGAGGAAATCGGAGCACCTGGAGGAAACCCGTGCAGACACGAGGAGAACATGCAACCTCCTGACCTGGATTCGAATCAACGGCCGGAAGCCAAGGTGTGGCGAAGCGGCAGCGCTACTCCCTTCAACCGCCATTCCACCGTAAGTTGGATAAGTTAATAAAGTCGCTTAAAAAGTTTAACACGGAATTGGGTAATAAACCATTATTTATTGTTTAATGAACAGGTAAAATATGCTGTCCAATTCTGAACAGGTACACCAAAAAAAAAAAGGCTGCCTGAAACACAACAGAAGGATTAGTTTTGGGGGGCCTGTGGGTGGGGGGGGCGAGGGGGGGAGAACAACCTATGACACAACACCTTAATACACAGAACACAAGGCAGCAGAGCCCTCCTCCACACACACTGCGTTCAGGCCAAGCTGCCCCGGATAATAAGCCTGGTTATGTGAGCCTCACAGAGTAATTTTGCTTTCCGTGCCCGTATTCTACATAAAGCCATCCCTGGGCTTCAAAATTATTCTGGGATCCCCCAAACATTATCCAGCTCCACTAAACAAATCATTTCCGCCTGCACATAATTTTCCTGTAAAGCCACACATAGCGAGGTTTAAGTCAGCAAACAGAGATGTGCTGCTTTAATTAAGGAGAGATCAGGTACAGATGTCTGTGTATATTTGTCTTTTTTGAATTCGTCCAAGACTTTCTGGCTGCAAAACTTCTTTAAAAGCATCCATATAGTATAGATATGCAAGTTCCAGTATCAGTAGAGTTACCATTTCAGCCTGGGATTCTTTGAATGTGGAACATACTGTTTTTGCGGAGACTCTTGGGAGAAAAATTGTTCGAAACTGTTTACCTTCAAAGTTTAAACTTAGCTTGCTTTACCTCCACTGTCTGTACGATGACGAACTGGCGGTAAAACTTTTTTGAAACGGGAAATTGAATTATTTAATGCTTGTTTCGTAAAGTCGTTACGCTAAAAGGATCGCAAACGGGAAATTAAACGCAAAAAAAAAAAATAGAACACGGTAGAAAAACAGCGGTTTAAGATAGTCACGATTAGGACGTGCACCTCCGCGACATTTACTAAACCCACAAAAATGAGCGATTTCCAAATTGTATTCCCTTTGTGATCTACAGCATTTTTTTTTTTTTTTTACTTTCATGAGGTCAAAACACAGATCGCAAACTCTGGGCTTGAAATTAGATGCGGACAGAGTTTAAATCTTCTGCCAATGTCGGTCAGGAAGATTATTTTATTTTATTTTTTAACCGACTGTAATGAATTCCGTGTTTCATCTGTCACCTTGCAAAACCGCATCTTGCATTACGGTTCAGACTCTTGGAGATCTTCGCCGAGTTTTCAAAGCATAAATGAGATCCGGGGAGAGAGAAATGAAATCTCAACGCATCAAAGAATTAAATTTAATACAGCAATGTGATGATCATTTATAAGCGATTCTACGGAAACCGTAAAAGTTAAAGCTGCGGGATGATGTCAGACATCGTTCATGAGGTAAATTCAGGGGGGAAAAAATCGAGGAGATAAATAAATAAGTGAATTCCAGGACACAGAACCAAAGATTTATAATAACAATAAGACTCAGCAAATGAGCCTTTATCATTACAGTCGGCCTCCAAAAAAGTCACAGGACACAGACTTGTAATGAAGGATATTTAGTCAGGGAGCGCTCCTTACAGCAGACGTTAAACAACGCATTATCATTTGTTAAAGTTAAACACAAATCATACCATCCGTCACGCTGCAAAATGTGGTTTTGCTCAGACAGGAGTGGCTCTATGCCAGCACGCCGCAGATGGCCACAGTTAGTGGAAACAGCTGCTTAGCGTTGAGCCACCGAACTGACGGTGGAGGAAACTTCAGACCTCATCACCATCTCCACACACTCAACTTACAGCCAGGAGGCCGGAACGGGGCTTTTCAGCAGCCTTTGGGAAGAATCAGTCCAGGACCCCTCGCAGTCTCTCAACGTTAAAGGAGGTAAATAACGTGTACGTGGAAAAACTATATATACCGAGATACATACAGGAGGGAAAATAAAATTTGAATTTACGGGTAAATTATTTTATTATGATAACATGAATGCGAATCATGTTCTTGGAGAATATCGGCAAACGAATAATGTATTCTGGCTCTTAAAATTTAACGTTAGAGCATATGAGTTCCCCGGAAAATACCGACTAGAAAGATATGTGTCGATATAACTTGTAATCCAGGCAATGTTGATAACTTTCAAGGGGTTTGAATACTTTTGAATACTTTCCCCGTTTTCTTATTTTCGTGGTCGAATTTGGCACCTCCGAATATCAGCAGGCCAAAATAATCGCATAGGTTCACCTAATGATAAAACCAGCCCTGCTCTGGAGGAAATTATTTTGATATTAATTTTTAATGGATTTCACTTGCCTGATTTTTCAAAAGGTAGCACTGTTGCCTCACACATCAAGGAACTGGGGCTTGAAACCTGTGCTGGATTTAAATATTCTAATCGTGTTTCTGTACGATATCTCATGTTCGGTACTTCCACAACCAAATGAGACCGTTTCTGCACGGGAACCTTTCATTATCTGAGCAAAGTTTATTCAAAAAAAAAAAAACATATTGCACAAATATTCATACTCCGCACCCGTTGTTATCTTGGCCAAGATGGCAGTGAGTTTTGACAACAGCAAAAATTGACCAATTTATGTATGTATATACCCTTGCAGGGTCTGGGACAGCAAAGTGGAGGAGGGGAGCACCCAACTTTTGACTAGTGCTCTGTTTAGTCTGCTTCTAAACTTATAAAGTGGGATTGAGTGAGACATGAGGACCCAACCACTGGATTTCTGAGTCTAGACACCTGCCCTGGATGCTGCTATATTTCGTGTCCAAAGTTCCCCACAACTCCGGGCATTGTTTGCTGTGGGGAATATTGTAATAACTAGGAGTTTAACTTAGGACAAGTGGCGTTTGTGTCAGTGATCTGTCCACTAACCTGCCCTTCCACAGTATAATGCCCTCCCTTATTCACTTTTGTCTGAGAAGCACAGGGCAAGAGGACAGTCAACCCTCCCCTGGATGGGGCACCAGTAGATCATGGGGCAATCTCTTTCTCGCACACACACACACACACACAGACACACACAGACACCCAATTTCACCAATCTGCCCAAATCAAATCTTTTTACTGTGAGAGGCAACAAGAGCTTAGGGAGGGAACCCACACAAACATGCAGAGAGCATGCAAACTCCAAAACTGAGGCAACAGTGGCACAAGGCCACGCTACACTGTACATCAATCCACCCGTCACTCATCATTGATCAGCAGTGTTGCCCTGATCAGGGTCAGGGCTGCGGTGGTCTGCAGCCTATTCCAGAATTATTGAGGGTTAGCCTTGCCAAATTATACCCTGAATGGACACCAGTGACACTGCAAGCAATTTGCAATGGCCAATTAACCTGAAACATATTTTTGGACTGTGGGAGGAAATCAGCACAAATACGGGGAGAACAGACTGAGGTGCATTCAAACCTATGTCTGAACAGTCCAACCGCTGTGGCAGCACTACTCACCATGTCACTGTGCCACCCATATTGTACATAAATACTGTTAATAAATATGCATATACGGTATACTTCTTTATAAAAAGTATGCATTTAAGTCACTGCTAATAGCTAATATATGATACTGCACTACTCTCTTTTCTGCACCTCTTTTTATTGTTTCCCAGGTGCTTCTTTATCTCGCTTTTCTTTTCTTGGAAGCTGTTTCTTCTTGGTCACACAGTAACAACGGTTGCAGCGACACAAACCACATCACTCCAGTTCAGGCCTGCTGACTTTGAGGAGGACACGTATCAGAGGTACGAATGGTGTAATAGTACTTCTGAGTTTCATTGCTAAGCGTTACCTTCCCATTGTAGCACGTCTGTTCCCTTTGCTAACAGAGTCCCAGAGAACAGGGAGTATGTCTGTGCTCCTCAAGGCTGCTGATGATGAATGCACCCCTGTCAATATAAGTGTAGAACCAGGGATGTCTGTCAGTGTCAGGGTCCTAAAATTACCTTGGCATTTTCTGCATAAAAGACATTACAAAACAACTCATCATTGGTGACTTCATTCTGAGAAAAAAGTCATTGGGTCAAACAAAAAACTAAAAATATTGTAGGGTTTAGCACATATTATCAATACAAAGTTTTTTGTTGATGTGCTCAGTTACTCCTTCATGCCACTACTTTTCCTTAAATAGAAATTCAGTAATAATTTTCAGGCTTTAAAATTCTGCCAGTTTAGATTGATTAAAACCACACTTTTTTATTTCCAGTCTTATACTGCCAACACCCTATAGCACATTAGAGTTCCAGTTGTACTAAATGGGTCAGGAGCTTCTTCAGCCTCTGGAACTGTGTTCCAAAGTACAAAAGAAAGAATCGTAGTACTGACCAGATAACTGGGAATGTACAGTTTACTAAGTCTGGACATTAATGAATAAAGGCTGCTACAGATGTTCTCTTATATCTTGGTTGCAGCTGATAAGTAAAGCACTGTACTACTGAGCTCCAAGAGGCTGTTAGGAGGTAAAACTGTCACGGTGGAATATATAGTGCTTCTTTACCTTACAATGGAAGAAGTGTGGGCAAAAGAAAAAAAAACATTTCCACACTTGCCCAATGTTCATGCCGCAGAGCGTGGGCTGTATGGTGTCATTTGGTAATTATTGTTCCTCCTCATTCTTTTTGAAGAATACAGCACAATACAACTTTGCGAGGCCATAAAGACACCATTCTCTTCCAACTGAATTTGGAAACTTTGACGGAACAAGCAAGTGTAATTTTTTTCTCAGTTCAAACGTTACGGGATATTTTTGCACATCCTCTTGGCTTATTTGTGGGAAATTTTGGGTGACAAACATTAACGGCTTAATCCTGAGGAAAGTCGCCGCAGCCCAGAGGATAAGTATATGTCACATTTAAATAAAACCCAGTAAATTCTGACCACTTCTATCAGTTTATCCCAGTTAAAATGGGCGAAATCGGACCACCTTCAGTTAATATATAAAACATTATTCGTACAAATGATTAAAGTAGCTGGTGCAAGCCAGAGGTGTGTGAAATGTATAATGTTTCACAAATTCAGACAGCATTTATAGGGGGCTACTAAAGCTCCCTTTGATGTTTATATAGAGCAGTGGCGTATGGATAAAGCGGATCTGTGACCAGCTACAATTAAACGACAATAGTTGAACGAACACTTTATGACATGTATGACGGAATTGTTGGACGCGCAGTCTAAAAAGCAGCAAGGGCGCCGTTTGCTCTTGTGTAGTTTTACAACTTACGCAAAAAAAAAACAAAAAAAAAAACTACATTTACCATGATGCAACATTGCGTCCGTCTCCAGGAAGTTTGGGCAGTGTGGAAACACGGCGTGACCGGGCAGGAGTTGCGGGGGGTCGTAGGTATGTCGCGCTGTGCCAAGAAAAGGAAGCTGGATAAGAGCGTGCAGGACCACCTGTACTTCGACAGCTACTCGGACGTGAGCATCCACGAGGAGATGATCGCGGACAGTGTTCGCACCAACGCGTACCGCCTGGGGATCGCGCGCAACGCTGCTGCCGTTCGCGGCAAAGCGGTGCTGGACGTGGGCGCCGGTACCGGCGTGCTCAGCGTGTTCTGCGCGCAGGCCGGGGCCAGGAAAGTGTACGCGGTGGAGGCGAGTTCCATCGCTGAACAGGCGGCCGAGATCGTCCGGCTGAACGCGGTGGACGACCGCGTGGAGGTGATCCGCGGCCGGCTGGAGGACGTGGAGCTGCCGGAGCGCGTGGACGTGATCGTGAGTGAGTGGATGGGCTACGCGTTGCTGCACGAGTCCATGCTCAACTCGGTGCTCGTGGCCCGCGACAGGTGGCTGCGGCCCGGTGGGCTCATGCTGCCCTCGCGGGCGGAGCTGTTTGTGGCGCCCATCAGCGACCTGGTGCTGGAGGAGCGCCTGCGCTTCTGGGGATCGGTGAAGGAGCGCTACGGCGTGGACATGTCCTGCATGGCGGACTTCGCGCGCCGCTGCATCATGAACCGGGACATCGCCGTGGTCCCGGTCGCCGTGGAGGACGTCCTCTCGCACCCGGCGCGCTTCGCGGAGCTGGACCTCGGCGCGGTCACTGAAGAGGATCTGCAGAACGTGCGTGGCACCTTCTGCTGCGACTGCTTCGGCTCGGCGTCGGTGAGCGGGCTGTGCGTGTGGTTCGCGGTGTCCTTCCCCGGGGAGGACAAACCCCTGGTGCTGTCGACGTCACCATTCAAACCCGAGACCCACTGGAAACAGGCCGTGTTGTACCTGGACGAGCCGGTCGATGTGGTGCAGGACACCAGAGTGGAAGGCGAGATCCGCATGTTCCCCTCGGAGGAGAGCTCCCGCCACATCTGCATCCACGTGGACTGCACCATAGGGGGCCTCAAGATGAAGAGCAAGACCTACTCCATACCCGACGGCTATTCCTGTGAAACCCACGTCAGCTGAGGCGTGTCTGTATGTGTGTTGTGTATATTTCAATAAATTATTTATTTTCCAGTTGTAGTCTGATCACTCGTGGGATGGAGCTGCTGACCCCACACCCGACTGACCGCCACGTTCACACCGATTCTTCAGCTGATGCTTTTCTCCAAAGTGGCTCTGACCACGGCGCTGCCACGTGCCCCTGGCATAAGGGCTGATGCTGTGTGTTTTAGCATCTTTTGCTCCAAATCCTCCACTTACAAATGCAAGAACATCTTAGTACAAAATTGCAGCTCACATTTGTTTTTTTCTATTTCTGCTGTCACTCAACATTTGCTCCAAGAAATTAGCATATGAAGGTAGCTTTTAAAAAGAGAATTACTTCACTATTAAAATTCACAGAACTGCTTTTATGACAACATTTTCAAATATGTTGAACAACAATAAACTGGCCCTTTTCAGTAACTGCTTACGTCATTGCGTTTCCGTTTGTGTTTTTACCTGGGTCTTCAGGACCTGCAAATAAGGCATTAATTATCAAGAATTAAATGGTTTATATGTTTATTTTTGTACTTTGTTAGCTTTGCTCGCAACAATAAAATTCTGCATATATGTATGTTTATTTATTGTTTGGCTGCATTAAAAGATAGTTCATTTATACACAGAATAGCAGCGAAATTAGTTTCGCTTAGTCCACAAATGCGAAAAAACGTGAAATGAAGCGAAGCTGAAGTGAAGTTAGGGAAACGGCAAGCAGAAACTGCACCAAACACTGACCGACTGTTCTCAAGTTTCCAGTATTTGCTGCATATTTGCAGCTTAAACCATATTTCAAAATAAATGAAATTGACTTATGAAAAACAAAAATTTGCACTGGATGCCATGTTGTCAGTAAGGTGATAGAATTTCTTATAAATTCAATAAGGGTATTAAAACCAGATTTTATGCTTGCAAACCTCAGCGGTGGCTTCACACTGTGAAACATTGATTTAGTACAATACAAAGCAGCAGAGGTGGTAATTATATAATGCTAAATATATATTTATTAAATCTTATTGTAACTCTGGTTCAAATTGCTAAACTATGACAGTTTTGTTTTTAAACTCGGTGGCAAATAACCTTTGCAAACTATGGCACAGAGCTTGTCTGTATTATTATTATTATTATTATCATTATTTATAAGGACTTGATATGTTAGGCTGTGAGTTTATACCCCAGTTCAATCTGTGTGGAGTTTACATAACCTTCCCATGTCTGTGTGGGTTTGCTCTGGGTGCTCCAGGTTCTGCAACAGTCCAAAGACATGCATTTCGGGATAATTGGTCACAATCGTCAACAGTCTGTGACTGTGTGTGGCCACCCTGCGCTGACCCGGCTCCCGTCCAGGGTGTATCACTCCTAGCCGAGCGCCTAGCGATTCTGAGACAGGCCCCAGATCAACGTGACCCTCAGCAAGATAAGTGGTTAGTGACAGTAGACGGATATACTTTTGAATAAAGTGCATTTATGAAAATGTGTTTCTAATTTATAGACAAGCTAAAAATCCTGAAGTGAAGTGTTACAATAATCCAGGTATTTGCAGTGTCCAGAGCAGTCAAGCATGACCAGATGAAGAGACATCCGCTGGTTTATAAATGACTAGAAGGCCGAAAGCAGATCTTAAGGGGGCTGCAGACTAACAATTAGGTGCAGCTGCTGAAGAACAAATGAGAGCTGCTCTCCGAGACTCCAGTCACGCTTTTGTTCTTGTAGACGATTAGCTCTGCTGAAGGCACCTGGAATGCACAATTATTGGTCATTACTCACATAAATAAAAAGTGTAGTCTGGCGCTTGTGCAAGTCGGTGTTACGTGTGACCACACGTTTGGCTTTTCTTCTTCTTTCCGTTTTTTGGAAGATCTCTAATTTAATCAGAAAGTATTGAAACCTAATGCATGTGCAACGCTGGGCCATTGCAGGTGGCACGTCGCTACCCTAATAGTGAGCCCTTTACCTGTTAGGTGTTAAACTAAACACAACTGAGGTTTTCTTTAGTGTTTAATTCCTTTAAAATGAACATAAATTAAATTGCAATCCTGAAATGGGATTATTTGTCTTCTGTTGCATAGTAATTGTGTGAAAAATCAATAGGGCCATGCACCTGTCCTATCTTATATAAAGTTCATCTTGTAGTGAAGATAGGTCTGACAGTAAGATTAATGTTAAGCTTGCAGCTGTAAGCAGGAAAGGAGTTACTCGTCTATACCAAGGACTTTGGGGGAACTATGCAGAGTGAAACTCCTTTTTAATTTTGCAACTTTGAGGAAATTAAATAGCTTTAACCCTTTTTTCTGATAGCTTTGCACAAATGAAAGTGCCTTGTATTATTTGCTTTTAAGGCACAAATTTTCAAGGGTAGAAACATTTCAAAAGTGCATTTTTAAAATGAATCGTCTGCACTGTTCTGTTTCGTAAAAATTTCTCTGTTGTGGAGTGAAATTGGTTTGTGCTTCCACCTACGCAGCTGGTGGCAGAACGTGCTCAGGCAGAATAGGAATTTTATGGTCGTCCAAGACTTATTTTATTAAATTTGCATTTAATAGCCTACAGTATACACAGCTTTTATGATTTAATACTAATGCTTAAGTAAGTCTTACAGCACATTGTTATGTATTACAGCTATGATTCAGCCTTTTTCAAAAACGATGCAGCAAACAAATGGAGGTGTGTGTTTATTGCTGTGGATATTCGATGGGAAGTTGAAAGTGAGCAGATATACTCGTGCGATGAACTGGGCCTGTTCTTATTTCCCGTTTTGTGGTGTCTTTAGCAGCAAATGAAAAAAAACTCATTAAAAATCCTTGACTCTCTCTTATACATATGTGTAAAGTAGAAAAAACAATAATGCAATAAAATTCTTGTGAAGGACTTTCCAAGACAGAGGAATTCTGAGACCCTGCTTTGAATAAGTGGCTGATGAAAATAGTATAAATTAAAGTCTTAGAGGAATAGTTTACTTCATCACAGCTTTATCTGACGTCTGGAGTTGATGTACCAGTGTATACAAACAAATAAAAGGCACCCTTTTTATACAGGGGCTTTTTACATGCTTCTCACAATGGCAGCTTTTTAAAATGTTAATTCCACGTCATACAAACAATCTGATGTAGCTTCCGGCCTTTAGGCTTAGCCCGAAAGGAGGAACGTTTATTACATAATTTATTTATTTTTTTTCCAGTATGAACCAAGAAGCTTCTGAAAGCTTCTTAGAGCTGCCAGAACAGCGCAGCCTTGCCAGTGAAGCACTTGTCTGATGCTGCCCTTGCATTGGCGACACAGTGGCAAGAGGCTGTAGTCCTCTGCTGACTCTCCTCCATCACCGAAGATGTTAGTCAGCCGTGGTCCCTGAGAAGCCGCGTCACTGTCACCATTAAAAGGAAACGGCAACGAAAAACCAACAATTTGCACAGATTCCGCAACCAGATTTTTCACGAGTTGCAGTTAAAAGCAAATTGAAGCGGTTTTTCTGTACATCTTCAGCGGTTTGTTTTTCAGCAGAGAAGTGTGTCGCCTTCTGTGATTTACAGTAATATACAGCGTCAGATCTGATTTCTCCTACAAAGATGCTTTGAGCCATAGCCAGACCAGAAAGGAAATTTCAGGACGAATTCACTATTACTAGGAGCTCTCAGTTTCGTCTGGCTGCCGATATCACATCAGAAAGCCATTTTTTATAAAGTGCATTTCAGAACAAACTTTATGACTTTTTGGGTAATGTTTTTCAGTGATCAAATTTGAAGATGATTAATGAATTCTGTTAATGTATCATTGACTTACCATCAGGTCATATTAATTGTATATGTTTTATTTGTCCAATATTGTTGCTGCACATGTTTTTTAAATTTCCCAGTTAATATTTGCGTTTGCGCAGATAGTACGGTGTCGACTGGACAAACTCCACTGGAACGTCGAGTCGTACGAAGGTGAAAATTGCAGTCGTGGAGGAACAAAGGATGCCGTGTGCCACACAAATTCTCAGTCACTTGCCGAACACACAGTATGAACTCCAGTACAAATTGGAATCAGCTGGGAGCACAGCAATCTCCCCGAGGGCAGCATAAATCCACGCATTCCGGGGCACTATAATCCCTTTTCAGTAATGCACTTTTTTCATTACAATTGTACATAATTCTTTTCTTTTTTATTCCAAATCGCATTTCAATTTAGAAAAACTCGAAAGCAACGGCTGAGGAAAAGAGGATTTAAAAGCGCAGACAGGGGAGAAACTCAGGAAGACGCTTTCAGACGTAAACTCCATATTTATTTTATACGCACTTTGTTTTGCGTCGCACTCGACGCTGCAGAAGAAGAACTAAATACTAAACGCCAAAGTGTCCGAGGCCATATTTGGTTGTGACAGGTTCGGTCATCAGAATCCTAACTTGGTGCGGTTTTGCAAAATGATAAGATAAAGCCCAGAAAATCAATGTCAGAACCATTATGGGAGAGCATATACTGAAATATTATATCCGATGTAATTTTGGTTACTTCAGGCTTCATCGGTTTCCATACGCGGACATAATGAACGCCTAAGCGAAACATTTTCATGACACTTTGTGTGAGACGTGCAGGAAAAACATGCGGATTAATTTTGCGAAGCTGTCCTAAGGTCAACTTCCCAAAAGCATCGTATCATTAGAACAGATCGATGAAAAATCTATTAACGTGGGATCATCGTGCAGTGGTTTCGGGGAAAAGGACCCCTGATGTGTTTAACCATCAGGTTTTGTATATTTGCTGGATGTTCTTAGATTTAACGGCGAATTTCTTAAGCAATAGGTAGGGTTTTACCATAGCACCTTGTCAAACATACTACAGTTTCTTCCTTCGGCGTTTTAATCCTGAGTGGACCGTTTTAGCATCTATTTTTAAATCTTCCTCCATCATTTCCCTGTACACTGTGTTTAATATAGTAAATGCAGTATAATTAATATAGTTTAATACATCTTTTTCCCTCCATGCTTTCCTGTGCAAAAGGCCATGATGAACAATCAAATCTTTTTGCGCGTCTGTGTATCTTCAGCCCACGTCATTGATATTGTTTGTCTTTATTTTTTTTAAGATTTGCAGTTAATTGCTAAGCGAATAAAGAATTCGGAGGGAGTTTGACTGTGGGGATTTTTTCCGGTGGAATCGGTGTAATGAGGTCTGTTAGAAACCGCAGCTCACATTCCTTCTGCCAAGGGGTTATGTGCTAATACACTTTGTGGTGTACAGTCTTATTGAAGTCGCCCTTTGTACAGTGAGCCCCCCCCCCATCCTCCCGACCTCAGCTGTACACACTGCACACTCGATCCCTTTTCTTCAAAATATCATTGCCGTCTGTTGCTCTGCAATGGCTAATATGAGTTAGATCTACAGATCCACTGATCTGTAGATGATTTTTTTCTTCCCCGCAGAAGATGCAGAGGCAGCAAGGAATTAAGAATCAAGAATCATTTATTGTCATATCGCCTTATACAACATGGGGGGGGTGAATGGTCCATGGTGCACAGTACAATTAAAAGACAAAAAAGTGCTGAGAGCATGTGTTGTAGTTGCACGGCTCTTCTCTCCAACATCAGAATGTTGTTAGTTCGAGTTCCCCCCACACTACACTGCCGTCCTCTGAATTCAGGCTGTGAAGAGTCAATGTTTTGCAAGTAGGGAAAAAGAAAAAAACTCAGCACAGTTGTTCATACAGCCCTGCCAGTGAGTCACCTTGGACCCCTGTTCTGGGTAACAGATAAAGGTGAAAAATAGCAGCAATAACACTGGAAGTGACTGATTAAAAAGCATCTTTAAACTTATGATGGATTTTTATAGTGACAACTTTAAGTCAAGTAACATCCCTGTCATTGACTTCTGCTTTTCAGTTCACTCCTGTCTTACTGCATGAATAATAATAATAATAATAATAATAATAATAATAATAATAATAATAATAATAATAAGACACGAAGAGTGCTGTTTTAATTATCAGAGTCACCACAGTGACAGTGGGAAGGAAGGTTCAAGCTGTGGGGGGTCGACAGTTATGGAAGGGCAGATAAGAGCAATATGTTAAATAATTTTCATAAAACCTGAGCTGCTTGCAGCAGAGATTATTAAAGGCAACTGGTGTTTGAAATAAAACGGGTGAAGAGGAAAACTTAACAATGTCTTGATAAAATGACTCTCCTGGTCTTTATTCTTTCTCCTAGAGCAGTTGTGTGAAGTGATCATGCAGTGATTTTCACGTGTTGTTTTTTTTTGCTTTTTTTTGGTGAACTTTCCAGCTTGCGAGTCCAGTGTAAATCACTGGGACCACCAGTGTAAATCGGTGAAGTAGCTGGAAAATGTCTCTGAAAGGCATGAGAATAAACCGCTCGGTAGGTTGTCGGCTCATTTTGGCGCCAACTGTGTGAGAAATGAGAATAAACTGTTTGCGGGGTTTGTGGACCTTAATGGACCACAATGGGAGGAAGCACATGGTTTCATGGTGGCTTTTGTGAGCACAACGTTTCTGCGCGCTGAGTTTAGACCCTGGCGGCTCAGATCGGGGTTAAACAATGATGACATCCTTCTGGAGATGAATACGAGCAGCGGGGATGCGTTTGAGGATGAAGGGGCTTTCCGCCTTCCTCCCCTCCACCCCCCGGGGAGCCTGTGGACTGCGGTCGGACAGCGGGCGTCCCGGAGTGACTCTGTAACCGGGGGTCCCGCGCGGAGGATGTCCCGCTTCACGAAACCGCACGAGTGCGCGCGCCGGACGCTCAGGGCGCTCCGTACGACCCGCTAGAAGGAAAGGTGAGTATTATGTTTCATGTACAGCTTTCGGCCAACTTTGGAAGTTTTTCTCGTTCTTTAGGGGGATCCAAAAAGGGATGTTGGTTTTTTTTTTGTCTCGGTAGCGCATAAACTGCATTTATAAGGTCTGGTCGGTTATGGCTCGTGACCGTTGTCAGTAGTGCGATCGCTTTGTTTTGCCGAATCTAAACTATGTTTAGCTTTAGTGTTTTACTGTGCGCGGCTTTACTCACGTGGCTTTTTAAAAGATTTTTTTTTGTCATATTAGGAATGTATTATTTCTCGTTTCCTTGTTGGACAGCCAAGTGGACTAGTGAAGGACCCTCGGTGAAAGCCACTCGTTGGTGCTTTTGCATTTTTTTTATTATTATTGTTATTGTGTTTTCACTTACTGATATATTAAGAGAGACCCCCAGTCGGGTTAAAACACTAAAGTGAAAGGGTTTGTGCTCTTCAAGTACTTCTGTTTATTATTAGGCTGTTTCCAGGTAATATTTCCTAATAAAATAAATGCCGGTCAAACAGCAGGGAACAGCTCTGAATGCACTTTTTTTAAAATGGGATGTTAAAGAAACTCTGCTAGACTGACACATGTCCGTCTGGATGTAAAACAAATTTATATCCTGTGCAATTCGTCAGTTTTTAAGTAAATTAATCGCCGCACGTTTGTAAACTTGAACCCATTTTTCTGAACTTTCTGGTAACTGCATTTTATAAGATTTGCAGTACTTGTGCAACGATCTTCTTTCCCCCGCAACTGGATGGTTCTTGACTAACGGGAACGTTAACTTATCACTGTGCCAGGTTTTCCGCTGCTGGTATAAAGAAAATATTATACATAAACATGGCGAGACACGGAGTCCTTTCCTCAATAAGAAGAAAGAGGGCAAAAGAAAGCTGCTCGTACAGAGTTTCTAATGTGGTCCCGTTTTGTTAATGCGACGCCACCCTTTTACGCCCCCCAGCCTAACTTACCCACAAGCGCAAAACGGAACTGTTTCGTGGTTAGTGTGGTTCTCTGAAAAAAAAAATGTTGTATTAAACTCTGGGTTTATTTATAATGGATGGTTCCGGAAGGCTGACACATCGCTGAGACTCCATTGCGGATAGTTTTCACTGGTAATGAATTCTATCTTAATAATCGGCCATAAAGCGTGGAGACAATAAACACTAAATTTACTTATGTGCCTCTTTTCTCCCAGGCGCCTACAGTTATTTGGACACTTATACAGCAGGCCAATCTTTACTTTATCACTTACTACAGCAGAAGAGGGGCATTCGAACCCGGGTCCTGCGAGCAGCACAAGCACAGATGACGTAAACTGAACGGTTCGAACTGTAGCTGTGAAATAACATTACAAGCAGCGAAGCCGCGCTGAAGTCGATCTGAAGCCCCTTTACATTTTAACTCCACGCTTCAGTGTCACCATTTAGGCGACATCGTGACTCGGATGAACTGCTTATTTCGTCAATATCGTCATTTCTCACACCTTTGTGGGACGTGGCCAGGTCTTTGTCTATGTATCTGCAGGCACGGTTTTCTTTTGTCTCCTGAAAGACGCAGGTGTTAATTATGGCAGAACAATTAGGGGGGCGATCGGGTTTTATGGGTGGGTGGTGGTGGGGGCGGGGGGGGGGGGGGGCAGAGGTTTTAACTGTGATGCTGCTTTCTGTTGTAGCCCAGTGTGTGGACTGTAAAATCGTGGGAATGTCAGGAAACGAGTCTTTCCCAATTTCCNGGGGGGGTTGGACTGGACCAAAAATCCACCTGTTCCAAAATACGTTTTCACCATGAAAAATGACGACGGAGTCACCTTAATTCAGGCTAAATATACTTTTCCAATTAAGCGCAAAAGGAGAAGACCGCTCGTACCCCCCGCGGCGCCAAAATCTCCTCCGCATTCATCTTCCCAAAGCAAATCCGATGCGTTTGTTTAAAACCACATATTACACAGTACGGACAGATTTCAGATGCCAACACACATGCGCCGTAATACCTTTTTCTTGGCTTCTCTCAGACGTCCAGGTAGCGGCAACGAAACGTATAACTTTAAGTGGTACCTTTAGGACCATGGGGCGCGGCCAAGTGTCGAGGCAGAAAGACAGCTTGCAATCCCTATATTAGCTCGCTTTGGAAAATATTGTCTACTAGTCATATATCTGTGCACAGAGTCACAGGACGAGTCCTCTTGTTCCCGTGGCTTCTGAGATGCCACGCAGATGCTGGCAGAAATGATGCGCGTAACACTTCGCGTCTGGAGGGGAATTGCTGTTTGCGGAGCGCCGCAGTAGACGGGCTCGAAGTGTGCGGTCTGTCGGAGCATCTTCTTCGACCATTAGGGAAGGATGTTCTGAGGAAGGCGGGCGGCTCTTTGCTGCGGTCCGGGTCCCACCTGAGCGTCTGAACGGGAGCCGAGCAGAGTGATCGCGGCTATCCGCGCTCTCCAGAGTTCAGCCTCCAGTCTTTGGAGATGCCCCGTTGAAACGAGGAGAACGCGGATGTCGCTCCGGGTGTGAAGGAAAGATGCATCTCAGTTTAAAGTTTGCCAAAAGCCTTCCTGCTGTAAAATTGTGAGGAATTTGCGGGGGGAGCGCCGGAGTTCGTCTCATGAAGGACGGCTTGTTTTAGTCTCTCATCATCATCATCATCATCATCATCATCATGAACAACATCACCATCAGCATCACGGATGTGACAGCCCTCAGTCCTCCTTTCCAGCGGTGCTGACCCGGCGCCCAGGGGAACCGTCACTCACTCTTGCTGAAGTGGTAGGAAACGCAGACGGCTGCGCTCCGGCTTCGCGCGTAAACAAAAAAAAAAAAACAAAACAAAAAAAAAAAAACGCGCGACTGACGCGTGTTGACAAACCTCTTAAACACCTTCCTTCGGTCAGCTCGTTCAACTCTCGCATCGTCAACTTTTCTTTTTCCTCCTCCTTTTTCTCCAAAGTCATCACGTTCGCCTTAAGGCAGGAGTCTTATTAAAGAGGAGCACACGGTCCCTCCAGAACTTGTTGAACAGCCAAAGCGCCGCGGACGCTGTTCACGTGGAGACGTTGAATCTGTAAGTATTTCTCCCATAAAAGTTATACGTTTCATCCCGACCGTGACTCTCGTCATGTTATTCGCCTAACAGAAGTTCAACCCTGCGGGTTCGCGATCGAAGCCTTACTAAAACTGCATTTTGAATTAAAATTTCCCTGCGTCGTGTTCTTTTGTGCCTGTATAAAAGCCCGCATTCGCATACATTTGCACCAGTTGAGGTATTTTTCTACTTTGTGACGGTATGTGTTTAAGATCCAGCAGAGTATGTTTAAAATCCAGTATATTATATGAGCGGTAGGATCGACAGGTGGCGTAGTGGTTTTTGCTGTCGCCTTGAAGGGTCCGTGTTCCGATCCTGCAGTAGGGCTGTTTATCAGCGTATTTACCCTGAAGTAACACGGTAAAAGTTACCCAGCTGTCAGCTGTATAAATACGTACATAAATATAGTTTGCTTCGGACAAATTCGTCAGCTAAAGGAATAAAAAGTGCAATATGTTTGGTGACAGTGGGATTCGTGTAGAAAGTTGCGTGCAGTTCGAGGTTCAATACAGCTAGTATAGCTAGTAAATCGCTGCTAAATCACGCCACAGTTTTCACTTAAGTTTTGGTCTTTGCAGCGTCCTCTGCTGGAAGCAACAGGAACTCCTCGACGCTCGTTTGCCCGTCAGCTTGCGTTAAACATTGCGGGACATTTTCTGGTTTGCGTTGCCAATGAAATGTGAATTTGATCGCAGCGATCATCTGTGTACGTCGTACGATCACGTCATATACCGCGCGAGGCTGTGTGTGTGTGTGTGTGTGTGTGTGTGTGTGTGTGTGCGCGGAAAAGTTTGCCCTTGGGTCCCACATATTTGGCACGAAAAGGTCCGCTAAAAAGGATCGGCGAAGTGTCTAAGAAAAGTGTCGCCAGACTTAAAAAAAAATCCCAAAAAAATGCTGTATCGTTTTCATATTCATTTTCTGTAACCGTCAGAATGTTACACTTGTACGTCAGTTTCGCTTCGCTTGCTGTAGTTTTAAATACAGCAGCTGGTTAATGTTTTAACTGGTCTGAAAATGCATACGGATTATAATTCAGTTTAAATTGGGTGGCGAGAGCTGTGGAATTACAAAAATAAAAATCCATGTGGGAAAAAAAATGTGCTGATGTCATCACAGGCTCAGCTGTAAAAAAAAAAAAAAAAAAAAAAGCCCTTAATTTGGGTTGCATTATGCACAGTGAATGAAATAACTGCTGAACCCCAGAAAAGTTGCATGGTTTATCCATTTTTATTTATTGTATCAGTGACTTGTGCTGCTCGGTGGACCAGCTCAAACCTACAACAAGCACAGTCTGCGTGGTGGTGAGGATTATGAGGGTGATGATGTGAAGTGGAAAACAATAATAAAGAAATAACACTGGGATCCTGTTACAGTTTCAAAGAGTATGAGAAATCTTTGAAATTGCCTGGATTTTTGCATCGAATATATTAAATATGTTCTGATTTTCACCTCAGTCACAATAATAGACAAACACAATCTGCTTAAACTAATAAGACACAAATATTTGTGCTTTGTCCTGTCAATATTGAATTCATTGTTTACGCTGGGGAAAAAAATATGGGAACCTCTAGGCTAATGACTTCTCCATCAGCCACCTGAGGTCAGGTGTTCCACTGAAATGAGATTGGAGTGGCTAGGTGGAGGTGTCCTGCCCTATGGAAAAGCACATAAAGTTTGGTGAGTCATCTCTTCTCAAGAAAGATCTGTACACGTGAACCACGTAAAGAATTTTCATATGACTTTAGAAGAATGCCAGAGATGGAAAAAAGCTAGAGAAGACTACAAAAGCATTTGTAAAGGCCTGAGTGTTCATCATTTCACCGTAAGACAAAGTGTCTAAAAATGGAGGAAATTCAGTAATGCTGCTATGCTCTTGGCGAGTGGGTGCCCTGTAAAAATCATGCCAAGGTGGCTAAGGATCTGCAGAAACTTGCCAAAATCGGTTCACTCGTCCACTGTATGAAAAATACTGAACAAAAACGGTGCCCATGGAAGGACATCAGAGTGGAAACCACTGCTCTCCAAAACCATGCTGCGGCCATCACAAGTTTGCAGAAGACCTCCTGGATGTTCCATAGTGCTTCTAGGAAAATGCTCTGTGGACGAATAAGACAAAAGTTAAACTCTTTGGCAGAAACGCACAACACAGAAAGCACCGCACACCGACACGGAAACCTCTTCCCAACCGGAGAGCATAGTGGAGGGAGCATCATGGTTTTGGGGCTGTGTTGCTGCCTCAGGGCCTGGAGAACTTGCTGTCATAGAGGAAGTGATGAATTCGAAATTGTATCAAGGAATTTTAAAGGGGAGTGTTAGGGCAGCTTAGCACGGCTTCAGTGACGCAACAAAACAGTGACCCCCCCCCCCAAACACGAGTAACAGAAAAAGATTTTTAAAAAAAACATCTTCAACACTGAAACAGTAACTGATGCAGAAATCCAGGCAATTCCAAAGGCCTCACATTTTTTCTTGTCACCGTGTGTTAATTTTTCTCGTCTTTCCACGCAACTTAAACGCTCGTGCATCTGTTTATGTATCTTCCAGCCGTTATTATCCTATATCTGAAAAAGAAAACATTTCATTTGGTTAAACAGACTTCCTGGTGAATCTGTCATCGGGTTCCACTGTGTACATGCTGGTGAAGTGCATTTTGGTCCAGTTGTGGTTGTTTGCGTTTATCATACTCTGTATTCCCTGCGTTGTCTGAGAAAGGTGTTTGTTTTTGTTTTATGCATGTGGCATATTGGTTAATATTTGGTGAGGAGCTGATGCAAACATTTCGAACAGGGTGACGTATTGCAGAGAAGGCTGAATAGCACGGCAGCCTTTTAGGAAAAGTGTTTTTAATAATGTATGAAGTTTCCCAGCGTCGCAACAAACTGTCTGCTTGGTGGCGGAGGCTGCGGCTCAGGAGAGAGAGGGAGAGGGAACCCTACCGCTCCCCTGACCCTCGGCCCGACGCTCACTAAAGCAGACTGACACAAATGGAACCACAGGAGTCACCCTGTCGAGCCAGCGAGTCCCCTTAGTGCACGTTCTTGGAGTGCGTATGGGAACAGTCACAGCGTCGTTCCTGGCCAATTCAAGCGTGCTGTGGCAGCTGAGCTAAGGGGACATTCTTTTTCTTGTCCCTCTTTTTGGGGACTTCAAACTTCACTGCCCCTTACGCTCAGACTGCATTACGGTGAAGCCCCTCTTTCCCCGCAAGTATCTGTTGCGAGGAAACCAGTCTTCGCCTTCATTGTTATTTCTCTCTGTTAGCTGAGATCACAGAAATGACTGACATAATTCAGAATAAGTAGGTAACACATATACCTAGTTACTGCAGATGAACGCTTACTTTCTTGTGACTGTCCTATTTAAACCCCCACTTGACAGTCAGAAGCGAGACCCTGTGGAGCGAGGGACGCACTGGAAGCAGAGACCACGGTTCAAAAGTTTAAATCTCTAGCCCCACCACCACCATCATTCCAGCTCGGAGTTTTGAGAATAAAAGCCAGCTTCATTTTTCTGTGTCCTCCTGCGAGGAGAACCGGACAACTGTCAGAGTACTAATAAATGTGTCTATTTAAAATGGCGCCATTTGGAGGGAGGCTCGAAATGCTGCTCCGTTGTTCACATTCTGCACGCGTCTCCTGCTTGTCAGGCTGAAGGAAGATGCCACTGTGGTCGTGTACTAATTCACACGGGCGAACAGGCTGGCAGGTGGCTTATGTAAAGATTATGGATGCGGTGATGACAGAGGCCCTGTGCGGTGCACGCTGAGGATTCGCTGCGCTTTTGTTCTGAGCGCTATTCCATTTGAGAGGTATAAAAAAGCTGCGAGCCACTGAACGGTGTTGGCTTTGGAGAGAGAAGACGGGGGGGGGGTGAGAGGGAGAAGAACTAAGGAGAAAACACAGAGGGCCCATAGAGAGAGTGAGATAGAGAATGGGGTAAAGGGAGGAAGGAAGACTGTATCCAGAGGCACAGATAGGGGATGCAGGAGTGGTGGATGGCAGAAGGAGACACCGGTTGCAGAGATTAAGTAAATGGGGTGATAGACTTGCTTGTCCTGTGCCCGCAACCGCCACTTTATGTCTGCAGAGTTTTAAACACACAACTATAGTCGAGTGGCCCAGGGGATGAAATGCAAGTGGACACATGGGGGTGTTTCTTGACTTAAGAGTGTGAGGCTTGTTGGGCGGGGGAGTCTCATCCACTATTGCTCTTTGCATGTCATATAGAATCATTGAAACATTTATGGCTCTTTAATATAAAATGAGCTCATCCATCTTTTTATTGTTGGATCTTCTTAGCCCAAAAATACATTCTCATCTGTTAAGCTTGAGCTGCCCGCAAAGAGTCTACGGAAGACTACATGAACGGTTCTTTCACTGTATTATTTTAACATTAAAATGAAAAGCTGCAAAAAAAAAGTTGTAGTTATTTTTTGGAGTTTGTTAAATAGTCTGCAGTAACAGATAGCAACAAAGAACGATTTTCCTGTCAAATTTCCTGTTTTTAGGGTTTGTCAGTAGTATTTAGAATAGGTGAAAATAAAGTCAGTCTAAAAAAAATCAGGAGAATCTCATGTCCGCACAGACGACGTTGTATTTTTCATGTTAGACATATCTGCATCACCAGCTCGGTGTCGAAAATTTGTGAGTGAAATGTGATCACTGACTAAGTCATTATTCTGATTCCAGTATCTAACTCACTCTCGCTGCATGTTTTGGTCAGGTTCTTCTAACTTCAATTTGTCAAACTACCATTACTGTTTCTAGGGATTTTCATGTTAAACTGCATATTCCCTTTTTGGGTTTCTAATCCGTAATTTTTCCAAATACATTTTTCATGCGAACATAAAGAGGAGTATAAAGGATGCTGAAATGCACACTGGGGGTGTATGATGCTGTAAACTACCGAACACGATCCCTGAGCCAGGAACAGAAGTTTGAGAGAGACCATCTTAACGTGAAAATTAAATAACTCGTGCTTTACGTGGCTTCTCGCTGCAGCCAGCCGGACAAACAACATTTCAGTTTATCAGTGGCGAATTGTCCCTGTGATCGCAGTGCACTTAGTTTCTTTTGTCGAGGTCTTTATATTAACTGCATTTTTAAATATCACTTATCTATTTAACTTTAAACGGAACATTTTTATTTATGCTTCAAATGAAATAGATGAGGGAGTCTGTTAAAAAGAAGTGATGTTTATGTTTTTCAGGGCAACAGGAGAGTGCAAAATGAAGCAGAAATCATTGGGAAAGCGTGTCTGTATTGTACATTTGGAAAGGAGTTTAGCAAACGTGATCCTCCGAGTAGCTTGTCCTTAAAGTCTGCCTGGAACCACCACCTAACCAGGGCTGCCTGGCCTGAGCTGGCTGAACTTCAGTGGTTTTCCTACATTAAGCAATATGTCTAATGTAGTGATTAATGGTCTCCAATTACAAGTTCTGCACCAAAACTTTGACTCCTTATTGCCTGCTTTCTTCACCTCATTCAGCTGTTCCACTGACGTTGGTACTTTTAACAAATTAGTTTCTCTCTGGTCGCTTCCTGCCGTTCCTTTTGTCAGGATACAGTTGCGTGTCACACCAAGACGTACATCTGTAATGCCATCTTCATCGTAAGATACTTCGGTACTGCACACTTTTAATCTTTCTTCCTCCTTAGTGTGTGTCTGTGTATTCAGACACATTATATATAATAGATAAGGAGGAAAAAAAACAGCAGTGGTGACAGATGTGGTGATTCCGAGTGATAGAAAGATCACAAAGAAGGAATATGAGAAGCTGGAGAAATACCAGGATTTGAGAGGGGAACTGACGAGAATGTGGAAGGTGAAAACCAAGGTAGTGCGATCTGTGATAGGTTGCAGCCCCTAAACTGAGAGTGTAGCTCCATAACATCCCAGGAATACCAGCATCGGTCTCAGTCCAGAACAGCACAATTGTAGGAACAGCAAAAATACAGCGCCGTACCCTCATACTCCCGGATCTCTGAGGAAAGTTACCCCGCACAGTGGAAAACTGGATGGGAGTGTAGAGGTAGAAAGGTATTTAGTAATAACACATTATATTTTGCCAAACTGTACAGTATTACTCTTAAAGTCTTTATATTCACCACCACCTTCAGTTATCCCTGTTGCCAAATCGGATTTACGTTCTTTTTGGACGTTGAGAACAAAAACGTGAGAGAGTTTTGGGAGAGTGTGATTTTAAAATTTTTTTTGCGAAGCTTCTTCCCAGACAGTAACTAATGACAATTTTGTATATGAATTCCTGCGTACGAGTTTAAGTATTAAAAACTCCGTTTTTGAAGTCTTGTCTTTACATGTATGATCTTGTATCATCATCTAGAAATACTTCCAACAGTAACAGCGGGGCAGCATAGTGGTTACAGTTTCATCTTGTTGACTCAAAAAGACCCGAGATTGAATCCTACCTCCTGACCCTCGAGCGACGTACATACCCATAATTCATAGCGCATAAAACCAAATTGGTGCATAAATGGTTGAATCATTATGCGTAGCTTAACAATATAAGTTATGTTGAAGAACAGAATCATCGATATAAGACTGGTACAAACAGGCTTTATCTTTATTAGAGTCGCTGTGCATTTCTCACCCTAATGCAGCATAGAAGTTTTCAGAAGGAGGGATGCTAAACCAAGGGTTCCAAACTTTTTTGTTTGTGGTGTTTCTGATTGTTATACAGGAGAATATGACCACTTGTACTCTACATCTGTCTCAGTACTCAAATCTTAAATCTTTTTTTTTTTTTGCTCACGGTTGCGGGGGATGTTAACGCTGCGAGTGCTGCATTCTGTAGACCCCTGCAAAGAGCGCAGTGATTAGAAGCTGACATTTCACGGCCTGTTCTCTGTAGAGTGGTGTACGGAGAGGTTCCCCAAACAGATCGATCACTTAGGGAGTGCAGATGCGCCGGGTCAGCAGTCGCATTGATTTCAGCGGCTGCTTAACCTGCACTCGAATGTACAACATTCCACCTACATGGTTGCTCAGCAAGTCCTCGTCGCATTCAACAGAATCTGTTCGGCAGGTCCTCATCACGCTCCTCGCAAACAACTGCGAGGGAGGCGAAACCTAGACGTCGCCTGCTTTTGAGTTGCAGGCAGGCTAATATTTCTGTAGCTGTTGCCTTCTTTATATTAACACTTGTGGGCCAGCACTCTGCTCAGTTCATACTCACCCTGCAGTGGCCATTAAAAGGATAAGACTCCTTACAGAAGGGGCATGACAAAAGGTACACGATGGATGCAGTTCTGTATCTTCGTGAAATGTGTCAGTGTCTGGTGGGTACATTTTAACCAGTGTGTTTTCCTGCTTCGGTAATGAATTTCACGCTGTCGTCCCAGTTCTTTGAAAGACCGGCCATTTTCTCCCAAAAGTAATATAATCCAAAAACACCATTTCTGACATTCCATTTTACCTTCCCGGTATTATATGATATCTTTCCCCCCTATCTGACAGTGATTTCTTGGCCAAATACAAATCAAGGCACGGACTGAAAAAATTTTAAAATCCCGAGAAACAAAGAATAGAAAGATTGCAGTGCCTGCAATGTACCGAGAACCGTTGTTATGACCTATGGGTCACATTTGCATTCGAGCGGCTTGTTCGAGGCCGAATACAGTCATATATATCCTTCATCTATGCTGCTGAACCGAAGCATCTAAGATCCAGTCAAACCAAACAAATATATAAATTAAAACACGCATCATTCCAGTGTCATCCAGTAAAGTCAGTAACCCTCGTGTCTAAGGTAATTGAATCTTTGAATGCGACCGCAGTTTATTGGAACATTTTATAACAGCTTTCTTAATAACACCTGGCGGATTTCAGTCTTGAAGGAGCACTTTCTCAAGGAGTCTCCTTCACATGTCCTGGTGTGACAAATTTATTAATACCAAGTGTAAATGACGATGAGCTCCTGGGCTAACTGCAGTTTTCCCCGTTGACACATTTGCGTTTGTGTACAGTCATGACAAAAGTGACAAAGGATCTTGTTCACTGGCCGTCGGTTTCATATCGATTATCCTTTCTCTGCAATTTCTGGCTCCCTTTTTTCCCCCGTCTTTGTCCAGTAAAATTATACTTAAAAACTATACTGAAGCTGCATAGTCAAGCAAGGATTCTGCAGCTTCTGCTGATGTCAGCAGATGCGTTGCCACAATGTGTGTGGCAAAGAAATATAATATTTGTGTTGTTTTAACCTTGAGTAATGCATTGCACTTGACGGCGCCTTTATGAAGATCTGCTGCTAAAATTTTGTTGTTTTGCAAATGAGGAGTTGAAAGTAGTGTCACGTAAACTCCCTGCTCAGTGAGTAGATTTTACAGTACAGTCATAAGGAGTGGTGTGTATATGTGGTATGTAGATGTGTTGCGTGTTGTATGTTGGGGGGGTTAAAATTGTATTGTTCTGCTCATAATGGAACAACGAAATCAGCATATTCAGATTTGTCAGTTTATGCCAAATGTACTCGGTTTCTCCAACCCTCGTGCAGATTGTAGGATCTCAACTCGCACCTTGTTCTCCTTCTCACTCCGACAGCTCCCTTCTAAAAGGCATCTATTTCTTCTTCTTGTGTCTTCTTGCAGGTCGCAGGCACTAAGGTGAAAGATGCAACCCGACAAGAGACAAACCTAAGACGGCGATCCGACAGATCGACAGATCGGAGGGTTTCTCGCGGGGCTTCCCTCTCTTCCTTCACCTGCCACTGCCCACGCATCTTGTTATCCTGTCTACTGCCCGAAACCTTACCCAGCTACCGCTCCTCCCGTCCCCGACGACTCTGCAGCAAGACACAAACTCGTATCAGGAGAACTTGGGGAAAGAAACGCAATAAAACCTTACAGAAGAATGGTGGCAAAGTCACATAGCTGTCAGATGAGCACCAGTTAGATGATTTTCTAAGATTTCCCAGCTGATTATTTGTTCAGTTTTTGTTTTTATTTCCCCTTTGGTGGGGGGGCAGCGTTCAGCCGAGCTACTTTTACAAAAGGACGTTGACAGGAGGCAGCGCAATGCGCCAGCCTGTGCTACTGCTGGCAATGCAGGCCGCGTGGTCCTGCTTCTGCCGCGCCACCCAGCACTACCCAGCTGCCTGGGGGCACTATGACGTGTGCAAGTCACAGGTCTACACCGACGAGGGCCTCACATGGGATTACATGGCCTGCCAGCCAGAAGCTGGTGATATGACCAAATACCTAAGAGTCACGTTGGACCCCCCGAACATCACGTGCGGAGACCCCCCTGAGACCTACTGTGCCTTGGTAAGTTTGGGATTCCAGTATGGAGTCTGCCCATTTATGGACAAGTTCGCTTGAAATGAGAGGAGAGTCAAAATACAACGTGCATGCAGTTATGAACAAACTAATTTATTTATCTTTGTAACCGTTTGTCTTTTTTTAGCTAGTTATTGTGAGTGTTTGGCCGGAAATCCAGGGAACTGCTTTTCTGAGCCACATTATCTTCACACATTTAAGCATTTCTATTGAATTCTTTATAACCCGCTGAACACGATTTTAACATGAAAAATAAAGGTACCATGAAAAATTTAAGCATTTGTATTTACAGTAGATGTAGCCAAGCTTTTTTTTTTTTTTACTTAATGTTACATGTAACTAAATGAAGGGACAAAAGCCTGAGGATCCCTGGACTTGGTTATGTGAAGTCCGCTGCACTCGATTAGGTGGCTGTGGACATGACATATATTCATTAATTTTAAAAAAGTTTTAGTTTAGTTTGAAGTTAATAAAAATAATGAAAAAAACAATGGGATACAGTGGCGTCACATCCGTGCTGCTGTTTACCCTGTTGTGCACCATGTTTCCAGGATAAAGCAGATCCCTGTACTATACTGGCAGTTAAGGGACAGAAGGCTGAGAGAGTATTTTTTATTTGTTATAACCTTCTCTGATGGCTTTCCCGAACCTAATCTGTTAATAAGCGGTGGGATGTATACATTGTTAAGAGTTTCTAGACCGAGTGCTAAAAGTGACTCAGGGGGTCACAAACAGATTGAGTGACAAAAAAGATTCCTTTCCCAGTTGTGTTTGTAAGTCGAAGGCTGGCTGTATGTTTATTTACTGTACAGTGCTGCTCGTACAGAAAAACGTCGTCTTTTTCTTGAACGTCAAGCACGTGGTTAAAGTTCAAAAAGACTGATGTTGAGACTCTGCACTTTTAAAATCACAGGTGACTCAGAATACGAAAGAACATAAATGCACGAGACACGGACGTAATTTTTCTGCCGTTATGCCGAACGTGAAATAAATATTCACTTCCGATAAACGGATCCTAAAAAGCAGTCGGAAGAAGAGCGAAAATAGATAATAGCGAGTAAGACAGAGGGACGTGGAAGAAAATACCGAGGTTGACGGAAGGTCTGATATCTTCTGTGTAGCAACTCCGAGCAGTGAATTATTCAGTGTGTTTGTAACTAATGTGTTTTATTTATAGGATACATTATTTAGATCACTGTTTCAGAAGGACTTTCAAAGAGCTAACTTTCACTGATAGACTTCTTTGGTGAACCAAAGGGAAAATACTTCAGCGGGCTTTTTTGAGAATTAATGTTATAGCCTAATAAGCCAAAATGACAAACTATTGACTTTTAAGCTCTGATGAACATATTGACCTCATAAGAACTGCATAATAAGTGAGCCAAATGATATGTGTGTTTAACTGCGCCGGGGTAACAACCGTTAGAAATTTGTACTCATTTTCACGGTAAATGCTTCAGCGGTTGAATTCTTTACCGCTGACACCCTGGGGGTCGGCCGGTTAGTCACTTGCGCGTGGAGGTGCCTTCAAGTCACATCCAACTCATAGCGACCACACATGTAGTTTCTTAAGCAAAGGGGGGATGCAGGCAGCTTGAGGTTGTCTTTCTTGTTGGATATTTTTTCACAAGATGTGCAGAGCTGTGAAAACAGCGTTTGATTTGCCCCTATTATTGCAGTTACTGCCAAAATTCAGACGCAGCGGTCGGCTTTTGAACGTGAGCTGATCCTGCTGCAGCATCTCTGTTTTGTCCAGTTCTTCTCTTTGTCTTGGCCGCTCCGAAACTTTAATTGTCATCGCAGCCGTTCACGCGTAGACTTGCTTTCGTCATCTTGCTGCATGACCCAGTTGCGCTTCAGCGTCAGCTCACAGACAGATGTCCACACGTTCTCCTTGACAATTTTATGGCAGTCTTCAGGGTTTATCAATAATGGCAAGTTGTCCAGGTACCGAGGCAGCAAAGCATCCTCGCTCCATCACACTGCCATCGCCTTGTTTGACTGTCGGTGTGATGTTCTTACCGTGAAATACCGTACTTGCTTAACGTCAGACACAGTAGGCCTTTTGTCATCCATGGGCCTGGGGATGATTCAGTTGTTTTTTTTTTTTAAAATAAACATTTGATGCACTTACTCAGGTTAATATATAATATTACATTTTGTCTAAGGACCGGAAACCATTCAGTGTAACAGACAGGCAGTAATTGGGGAAATACTTTTTCACAGCACTGCAAATTCCTTCAGCTGCACCGCCTGCCCACTGAGCTTCGCTCGCTGTGCCACTATGTCCCTAGGCTAGTGAGCACCTATTTCTTTTAAACGGAATTTCCTAAGACGTTCTTTTGCTTTACTAATCACTACCACGAAAAGAAACAAAATGTTTGACACAGTCACTTGGATGACTGATCGGTTCTTCCAGCCTCATGCGAGCAAAACTTTTTAAGAATCTTCAAACGATGTTTACAAACCAGTTGCTGTGCCTGTTAATATTCGATTTTGCTTTTTGCGTTTTACGGAGTGAAAAATGATCAGACTAAATGCATTTGGTCAACCATGAAAACGCCGACAGACATGCATTTCTGAGTGGTTGGAAGTTCAGTCATGTTGACATGCCCAGGTTTTATTAAAAGCATCTCTGTTATTTGCTGACTGTTATGAGAACTCTGCCATACCTGAGAGCGACGCCAGCCTTCCCATATCAGAAAACACTTCTGTGTAAACAACCACCTGCTGTGTTCTACAATAACTGGTGTCAGTCCAAAATAACTGATATTAAGGCTGAGGACTACATCTGCAGATCTTCGATGGATTGCTCACATTTCGTAGACGCTATAGAGTCAGTTTCTAGTGTCTGTCAGTGGCGTTCCATTTGTTGGTGGTGTGGTCTAAGTTGCTATAGAGGTTGCTATGTATCTTCATTTTCTTTAAATCCAAAGGTTGTGCAAAACACTTTTCGTCTGGTATATTTAAAGAGTTAAATTGCAATAAGTGTCCCCACGCCTCCATACTGACACGTGACATCTAACTGATGATGTCATAAACCGGCCATTTCAATGTGCTCTATGTCTCATTGTTAGAACAACCAACTGAGCAGACAGACTCACATTTAAAACCACACATCGTACAAAAATGATTCGCGATTGTCTCCAGGCGTTAGATATATTTTTCTTTTCCGGGAGGGGGACGTATATGAGAAGGAACCCCAGAACTGAAAAGGGTTCCAGTGTGCGTTTTGTTCAATTTACGGTCAAGGAGTGCTGATGGTGGCTGAAACCCAAGACCCTGAGTGCTGCTATGGATTTCATAACCAATCAAACCTAAATTAAGAAACAGCGAAGCTATTAAGAATTCTTCTGCGCGCCTGCTGCGTAACATCATATTAAGAAATACCATGAAGGGTATTCCGAGGGGACCTCGCGTATGTTACTAATGCAACATGTTCTTAATTATAGGTTCATCTTACATGTGGCGCCCATGTAATGATATTTATTTTTAATGATCTTTTTGAAGGAAATTTAAAAAAAGAGAAAAAAAGCTTTGGAAGGAGGAGAGCAATTTATGAAGGATTGTGCTACATCTGTCATGAGGAGGGAAAAAAATGATATAGAAATTACCTTTTGATCCTGAAGTAATTTGATAGGATTTGAAGGTCATGGTTGCCTTACCTTCTTGTCTGAGATACTGGTTAGGGGGAGAAAATTGGATTTTAACAATGGAAATATGAGCACCTTGCACATTAATATCCTGTCTATTTTCTTAAAGCGTGCATTTGTATTGATGGTTTACTTGTAATTTACGTTTAATTTTTGACGTTTCATGCACAACAGGTCCCAGCAGATTCAGGCTGTTTCGAAGCATTCCGAGCCATCGCACAGTTCCACCTTCCAAGATCTGGCTTAGATTCCTCAAGTGGTTCTTGTCTGACATTTTAGTGGAGCTTCTCCACTCTTAGCCACTCAGAATTTACATACGCATTTCAATGAGGGCGAAAGAGGATTTCTTTCCTATGTTATGTTGTCCCAGACAAACAAATGGTGACATTTCATTTTTAATCAAATTGTTTATTCATGCTGCATTCATAAGGAAACGTACAAAGCGAGGTACAAAGCAGCTTTTCAAAACTGCTGACGTCTCTGAATTAGAGCACCAAAAACTATTTGCATTTTAACAGGCTTCAAAATCAAATTAATTATTTACATCAGGTGACAAAGCAAACTTTTTTTTTTGTTGTCATCGTTTTGGTTGAGCCACAGAGCTGGACATGAAAATAAAAAGGAAAAAAAAAAATATGGTGAGCTGTAGCTCAAATAAAGTAAGAACCTTTTATGAACCAAACATTGAAAGTGTCAAATTATAGACGTTCGCTGTCTGGTTAGGAAAATAAAAAAAAATGCTAATGAACATTGACATACCAATTTACTTTGGCTGCCAACATAAAGTGTTTGCTATCAATGCCCATCGCTTCTGTGCTTCTGTTTTTCTTGTGCCCTTTATGTTTTTTTTTATTATTCATGTAACCCTGTCTTATTTGTGGTCTTTGTTTAAATTTCACATTAAGACTTTGCCTAAAAGGAAAATTCCAAAAACCGTTTTTCTGCCCTGTGCTGATGACAACTGTAAATGTTGCCAATGCAACATCAATCCATCCATCCATCTATTCATTCATTCATTGTTTCAGTCGCACCAACTTCAAGTTAACAAGTAAATGATAAAGGTCATACATGAGAATCTCTTTAAATGCATAAAAAAAACAAATTTTGAGCCAGTTTCATTTTGTGCGAAAGTGGCAAAGCTGAGGAAAGGCGTTGCATTGAGTGTATTTGTGAAGATCTATCCCCTGCTAGAAGTTCATCCATCCTGCTCTGGTGGACATGGGAGAAACCCATTATGGGGGTGATGGGGACATTTCCACATTTTAATTTTAATGGCTCTGTCCTCAGCCTGGCCACGGGCTGCCATTCCCTGCGGCGACACAGGGCTGCCTGGGTCTTGTCACGCCACATAAGGAGACGGCGGCAGTCCTCCCACTCGCCTCCACGGCAGTGAGGGTGGGGTCACGCATAACATCTGACAGGCCAGAAAGCCGGTAACTTTATATATTAACATATAAAATTAAAATGAATGTAAAATACTGTGACAGACTGTGCTGTCTCAGCAGGGCAGCAGCACAGCACACTTGGCGTCGCTCTCGTTCACGGCAACTTCCCAACACCACATCTGTGGGTGCGGGGTCCCGACTCAGCGTTAGCTCGTGTCACCACAATCGTTCCGTCTGTGGTAAAATTTGCTTCTTCAACAGTACATTGAATTTGTTTCTGCTGTTTTTCTGCATTTGGAATGAACTTTATTCTACTTCGTGGGAATTGCCCACTCTTACCTTTGGAAGCTACCATGAGCACAAGACAGTTTGATGTGTTTTGGCTTTCACTATTTCATTACCACGTTGGTTTTTGTGTAGTTTATTACCATTTGTGTGTTAAATCAGTGTCTATATTCTGTGTTTGAAAGTTCTGGGTTCTATGTTTAGATATGGCCAAATGGTACGATGTAAAAGGGGCAGGTGTTGTGATTTATAATATGGCTGTTTACAGAGAAGAAAGTGAAAGAGGTGCTTAAGGTAGAGTGTGACAGCCTTAGTGCAGGTTTACAGATCTACAGCTCTTGTGCATAGTGCTTTATACTATGTATCTGACTTTGTGGAGCAATAAATATTGTAAATAGTTCAGCACACATCACTGAAGCATTAAAACCTTGCACCTGCCCTGCATTTCTGTGGCTGTGACTTTGCCATCCAAGAAATATGTGGGTCCAACACTCTGGCAACACTGTCCTCACCAAGGAACCAACAAACAAGGTATGTGCAACGTTGGACTATTTGGGCAAAGGTTTTGGTTTCTTTCCACAGTCTTTCGGGTGAACTGATGACTGTGTGTGAATCCGTGGATGCCCTTGCAGTGGGCTGCTGTCCCCCTCCTAGATCCCATGGTGACAGGACAGGCTTCAAACTGCCACAACCCTGACCTGGACAAGTGGTTATTGTATAGTCTCCTAAGTGCTGCAACCCTGAAAAGGAAAAGCAGCTGTCAAAAGTAAATGAGCCAATAGAGGGATCCCTTGCTGTCCGAACTCGTGCTTTCCAAATACTCACTATAATGAACTGCAAAAGTTTCTCGCTCTAAATTCACTGTCCGAGTTGAAATCTCGGTTTAACAAATATGCATCTGAAAAATTTCAAAGTACATGCTAGCAAAAATGTAGCCTGAAAGTGTTAATAATGTGAAAGTCTTGGTTTTGGAAAGTGAGTCATTATGGGAAGCGAAGGGCTGCCGGCCATGTTGGGTGTGTCGGTTGATGTTACGTATACATTCGGCAGAAAGTTGTCACAAGGAACGCAGCGTGCTCAGTGGATCCCTGCTGTGTTCATTCCCGATCAAGTTAAAAGTGAAAATTGGGTTTCTGACCACAGTCAGAAGCGACAAGAAAGTTAAAAAGAGTGCACTGCAGTCATATCTCAGCTGGTGAACCTCAAGCTTCTGTTGTTTAAATGTGCATCATTGCTGTTTCCTCCACATTATTATGTGAAAGATACATGTGATGCCTGGTGATGCCCTGTGTGTGCTGAGTGATGTGACACCCTGTGTGTGTTGAGTGATGCTATGTGTGTGTGCTGAGTGATGTGATGTTATGTGTGTGCTGAGTGATGTGATGTTATATGTGTGCTGAGTGATGTGACACCCTGTGTGTGTGTGTTGAGTGATGTGATGCCCTGTGTGTGCTGAGTGATGTGACACTCTGTGTGTGTGTTGAGTGATGCTATGTTATATGTGTGCTGAGTGATGTGACACTCTGTGTGTGTGTTGAGTGATGCTATGTGTGTGTGCTGAGTGATGTGATGTTATATGTGTGCTGAGCGATGTGACACCCTGTGTGTGTGTTGAGTGATGTGATGCCCTGTGTGTGCTGAGTGATGTGACACCCTGTGTGCGTGTTGAGTGATGCTATGTGTGTGTGTGTTGAGTGATGTGACACCCTGTGTGCGTGTTGAGTGATGCTATGTGTGTGTGCGCTGAGTGATGTGACGCCCTGTGTGTGTGTTGAGTGATGTGACGCCCTGTGTGTGCTGAGTGATGTGACACCCTGTGTGTGTGTTGAGTGATGTGACACCCTGTGTGTGTGCTGGGTGATGTGATGCCCTGTGTGTGTTGACTGATGTGACGCCCTGTGTGTGTTGAGTGATGTGACGCCCTGTGTGTCTCTGTGTAGAATACATTGTATAAACTGTACCCATATTTGCACTGTATATTTAGCCACCCGGTTACGGACTGACATCCCACCCAGAGAGTAGTTTCAAATCATCACATCCCTGACCAGGATAAAATGGTTAATGTCAACGATTGGTTAGATATATTTATCCTTTTTATCACAAAACTGATTCATCCTGCTCCCATGAAATAAACAGTCGTCCCCTACTATTCAACCTTCCGCTAGCCGCATTTTCACTATAATAGCCCTTGATGTTTTATACCACAAATTCTATATGTGCACTATTTTTTTTTCCCACAACAAGGCACTTTTCATCCAACGCACCTCGGAAAAAATTCTGAAAGTTATGCTATGCGAAACTGTGAGTGTAAGCAGTTCACCGGCTGAGAGTCGGCATCCGTCTCCTGTCTCATGTGCCGTGTTTCTACACCCTCTTCACTCCGAGTACAGCAACAGTCCGTTACAGTAAATTGCCTTGTTTGTTCGTTTTAAACCGTTTGCAGTTATTGTTCACGTAAAGTTTGTTACTGACTGATGCTGTCTGCTGGATATGAGGAAAACACTATTTCCGAAACGTACTGCCTAGGAACAAACCCATTAGTGGTTGTGACAAATGCTCTGCTTCGTGTGTTTTATATTCTTCCTCAGGGAGAAGGGAATCTAAGCTGTAGGCCGGGTCTCGAACTGTGGAACGTGGATCTCCGAGTCCTCGGTCTCTCGCTCACGTCTCCGGACAGGTTGGGTGTCCCTGCCGTGGACGGAGGGGAGGGGTGGGCTGGACATGCGATGTGCCGTGTGTGATATGCCGCACTGCAGTGGAGACAATGTGATGCCAGCGGAGTGTGTTGCTCGCGTGCTGCACCGCATGACACTGCCTGTGCCACAAGTGTTGTGTTTAGTGTTTGAGGGTTTTAGAGAAATTAGCAAAAACTGGCTTGTGATTTTTGAACGGGCTGGGAACGCATTGTTATTTTTCCCATTTAAAATAAAGGGGAATATTTCTCCGTTTATCTGAATTAGTGTTATTCGCTACTTTTTTGGGACTGAATTAGAGTCGGATAACTGTAGGTCCTCCAGTAATAGTAATATTTAAACAGGCGCTTAAGATTTTACATGCTTATTGTTGTTGAGCTTATCTAATTGTAACCTATCTCAGCTTTTAGGCCTAAGACATTACAAGTTGCTGTATTTCCCTTTCATATCGATGTAAAACTGTCAAAGTCTCTATATGTTGCTCTTTTGGCTTTATTTGTTCACAGTCTGGCATAGCACAAAATCTTACGATGACATACAAATGTCATTCTTACGTGGTTAAATGCACTCAGACAGAGCATTTTTAATGATTTTATATCTTTGATCTGATAGCATGTTTAAATGATTTCTGCATTAACAGGTAATATTTAAAATATGCTGTTTTTTTTTAGAAAAATAATGCATTTTCATTTCGGAAAAAAACAGCACCATATACACTGTTTTGGATTTTCTCCTTTCATTCAGGCCATGCGATTTGGATAAAATCACCTATTTTCATTTTGTGCAAAGATAAAAATATTTAAGAATTATATACATATATATATATATATATATAAGCAGAAACACAAACAAAATGTCTGACCTAGGTGTGTAAAAACATGCAGCCCGTAGCTGCTTGCAGATCAGCATTTCCATAAGAAAATGTATAAAATTAATAAAATGAATATACTCTGTGCTATACCTATAATGCATAGTATAGCATAAGTTGGAATCACACGATAAAAGCTCGCTTTCTGTGCAAACACATAATGTTTCTCCTGTGTCCTTGTGGGGTTCCTCCCAGTGTCCAAAGACATGCTTCAGGTTAGTTGGTCCCTCTGCCTGCAGCACGTGAACACGAGTTTGGGTATGTGTGTCCACGCTGCAATGGACTGTCTCATCCAGGGTGTAGTTTCGTAGCCTAGTGCCCATTGATATCAGGATGGGCTCCACATCACTGCGACAACAGATGAATGGTCACCACTCGGTATCCTTAGCTGCTTCTTCCCACTCAAGGTCATGGCCATCCCAGAGATACTGGGTTAGCAAGGGTACAGCCTGGGCAGGAGGCCAGTCCATGGCAGGATAGCTACAGCCTCACACACTATTTGACAGCACGCTTACTTCATTGCTTTTTTAGCCAGTTTAGATCCTCTTTCTCATTAAACGTATAGTTAGTCTTATAGACTTATCTGTATATATGCTGTATATCTTTTTTTTTTTAAATCTGTTCTCTGGGTCACTGGTCAGGCTATAAAAATAAAGTGAATTAAATTGAACACTGTTAGCAATTTAGATTCACCATTTCACCTGAAAAGCATCTTCAGACTGTGGGAGGAAACCAGAGCACCGGAAGGAAACCCACACAGTTACGAGAGGAACATACAAACTTCAGACAGACTGAGCCCAGGCTACGATTCGGCCCTAACAATTTCGCAGCGTAGACATTTAAGATTCAGTATGTCATGTACTATGATTTTTACCTCGGGCCACTGCAACAATAATGACTGTGGCCCTTGGCTATAAAAGGCTGGACACGCCGATCTCGGTTTTCGTGACGGCAACGGCAGAGGCTTGGTTTGAACTGTGCTTCTCAGCGTGATCTTTCTTACTTCTATACAGAATACCTCGTAGATTGGCTCCAATAAGCAAACACAGAATATTTGTGAAAAGAATTGCGCACGTTTAGCAATGTACTGCGATTCCTCTGAGACACCAGTGGTGTGTCACAGTACCGCATCGCTTCCATGTCACCTTCGTCGCGGCCGATCCCCGTATGCTGTGGTACTTCACCCCGTTTCAGCACCAGTGTCGCAAGCGGTTTAACCTACAGCCTGTGAAACACCTCACATTTATACACCGCCGCACCACTTTCCTGCTCTCTGTTTACTGCTGAACAAACCGAAGCCCCTCTCCTGATAACAGGGTTTTCGTCACATTTCACAGTTCATCACGCTTGGAAAATTTAGTGGGAACCTTTTCTCTGTGCCGCTGCGTAACGCGGCAGCACGTCCAAAATGGGGCTCACGATTCCATTGATCTTAATTGTTCCTACAGCCTCGGGGTGTCTGTCTCCTGCTTTAAAAGTGCTTTTATACTTAATGTATTAGATAGCAACGGGGATTGAATCTGTCTGGTTGTCTGTCATCGGCATTTTAAAAAGAGCTGGCGTGTCTTGTGTGAAATAGTAGAACAGAGAACTCAGCCGCGCGCACAAGGCGATGAATCGCGAGACGGACGACAGGCCCGACTTATTTTCATATTAGCGGAAACAATTAGCGTGGACATTTTAAATGGGGACATGCAGGACGACACCGTTCATTTAGATCAGCGGTCCAAATTGTTGAGGCCTTGATTCAGGCTCTGGAATCTCTGCCATGACGGCTAGTGGACGGCATAAATTCCATAGTTACAAGAAAGGCTTCCTACCTTGAAGAAACCAGGAGGGTCAGGATCAGTTTCCCTGTCTGCCCAGGCAGTTGCTGGACGTCAAAACAAACCCATTTAATTGAAAGGGGACTGAAAAGAACGTCCAAGGTGCTTAGTCCAAAAAGGACTAAAGAATTATTATTGATAAACAAATTAATGATTTTAAATGGGTACAAGTGGGTGACAGTAAAAAGTTAGAAGACTAAGGAGAAGCATATCAGACGTGATGCTGAGGCCGGGAAACCGTATGACTGATGGGCCTGTTCAGTTTCACGGAAAAAAAAAAGGGAATCGGAGACGAGTTCCTGAAGGAGCCGTCGTTTTGTGAAAGGAAACGTAAAGGATCCTTTGGAAGCTGAGTCCGTGGCCCAGAGGCCTGCACTGTTTCCTCTGAAGCCTCCGAATGGGAAGGCAGCTGCCAGGCTGTCAGCGCTCAGACGGTGCAGCATCACAGTGACTGACAGCTGAAGAATATAATGATCTGTTGTGACTGGCCGATGCAGCTCGGGGCCAAACTTCAGATCAATAACAATACTATCAAAACTGGAAATCAAATGCTAAATAATTCCCCGGACATCCTGCGGATAATAAAATTTGCTCCTTTGAAGAATTGCTAATGAGGCTTTTTTTTTTCTTTGCTATTGACAGATTCTATCAACAGCTTAGTCAAGTGCGAGAGCTTTGCTCAGAACATGGTGGAGGTTGGTACCTATTTTAAGATTACAACAAAAAAAAGGGTACAGAATCTATTAGCACATAAAGAAAGAAAAAATTAAGGCTCATCCGTTGACCTGGATGGGTAATCTGTATGCAAAACTTTGGTTGTATTAAATTGTGTTTTCCTCATTAAAATTTGGGACACAAACTGCCATAAATATATCTACATCCTTAAGTTCCCCAAATAGCTTGATCATTAAAAATATTTCAGCAACTGGGAGGAATTTCAAAAACATTGCTGGATGAGCACTTTTCGGATAGCGGTACTGTCCTTGTTCATAAGCTTTAGGCACAGTACGTGGGTGGGTGGGGGGTCTTTAAACACACTTGCCTGTTCACTTTAAGGTGAATGGCATTAAATGTCTACTAGTAATCACTGTATTACTTGGTGATCTTGCTAAAAATACTGATCAATTTACTTTCCTTAAACTCAAATGTACTTGGCAGGAACAAAACGGAGGAGAGAATGTCTCTGTTTTCCAGGGGTTTGTTTAGCAGTTTGTCCTATTTTTTTTCCCGCTGCCTTCGGAGAATTGACAAAATAATCATAAAATGTAATTCTGCATTAAGCGTTTTATCTCAGCTCGGTGACGACTGACTTTTCTATTTGTGGTTGCAGTCACTGCTGTGAGAAAAGGTGGAGGGAATTAAAAAAATACATTATTTAACACTATACATCCGAGGCCGAATTACCCTTCATTACTTTCCCCGTCCTTCGGCTTTGCCTTCAGTGACATAAAGTTCCATGTGACGTTAAATTGTTTCTTTTTATAGCTGTATTGATTTATTGCAAAAAATATATGATGCAACATGTTTGTAAATGAGTTATCATGCATGTAGTACTTATGATTTATGACTTCAATAAAAGAGACCGCCGAAACATGCTTAGCAGAGGCCACAGAGATTCAATTTGTTTGCCGCTGTATCAGTTTGGAAATGGTTTCTTCAGAGTCTTTAGTTTGATCCAGTCCTATTGGGGAACATTTCCTACTACATCTCAAAATTGAAGAAAAGGGGGGGGGGGGTAATCTTTTGTGATCACTGACAGTTATAAAATATGTTCTTCCTTTTTAGGGGCACATGGCTTAGGCAGCCCCAGCAAACAGCGACATTTCCACCAGTGACGGTCATCGCGGTTTTTGTTTTTTGGGCAGACAGCTATCATAAACCGGCTCGTACGTCGGTCTAGTGTACTTTTTATGTGAAAACTTTACAATGGCTGCAGACACAATTACAGAACAGATTTTAATGTACAACATCATAATGTACAACAGCAACGGCGGCATCATTAGCATTTCAAAGAAGAAAATATTAAAAATGCAAATTTGAGTTTTTCCTGGCATTGGCACCGGATTGTACAAAACGATTTACTTTCGTAAACTGTTACTCGTGCACTGTTGTATTGTCTAAAAAGTACTTTCGAGGCTTCGTTTTTTTCTCACCCGCAAAACATTGTTCAGCATGACTGTTAGACATGTGGTGCTTGGGGATCAGCTACTGGATTATCATGTAATGTATTGTCTGTCTCTATCGATTAACAGCTCTAGTATCTCAGATGTTTGAATTAAAACATCCGTGTAGCACTTAACACAGTGCTTAAACTCATGGTAACTTGGCTTCCCTGTAACAACACACCTCCCGCCCACTTCTGCTGGGGTTTTCAAAGGGAGCATAACTCCATACAAGCAAAGCCTTCGTTGTAATATCTCCAGCAGAGAGGTGTACTTGTTTCATTTTGTTTTGATCTGCTTTTTTACAATCCATACATTTGAGATTAATGCCTTTTTCACACCAGCAATTCTGTAGGTTTTAGGCATTTATGCTAATGTTCCTTGAATGGTTGATATATATCCTATAAACGTGGTTATTTTATAGACACGTTATGTAGCTTCCAGGTAGGAAAACAGTTTGCCTTCCAACTTGAAACAACAATAAGCACAAACTGATGAAGTCAGTTAGGGAATCCAGTCGTTCTTTCCAGTCTTCAGTGTAGAAACTGGGATTATAGAAATGAAAATGAAAACGTTGATAATATAAGATACTGAGTCGAATACACAAATGCGGGGAGTACCGGCTCTCGAAAGCTGCCAGTGTTTTGTGCTGTTTTGTTTAAAAAAAAAAAACGAGAGAGAGCGAGATGAAAGGGAGAAAAGTCGGAATGACACCAGCACACATATCCATGCATAATGGCAGAAATGTGACTGATATAATTTGGCAGAATGAAAACAAAATTGATTCAATATGGTGAGTTGAATTTTTCTTTGATGAAGCCAGACACTTGCTAAATGCGTCTCCCCGAGCATTTTAATGCTCGACAAATGGAATTATGCTGTTAATTTAAAGATTAACCGCAGTGTGGACTATAGCATGTGCAAAGCCTAGGGACCGAGGCGAGCTGTTATGGCGGAGATTCCAGAGCCTGAACGTTCAGTTGACTGCTGCTCTCCAGTCATCCGCTTCACTGGCCACCCCTGCCTTCCATGGGCAAATTCCCACCCAGTAAAACGGTTGAGAATCAAAACCTGCCGTCTGTCTGGAAAAGTGCAGTTTTGCACGTAATGCCGTGTGACTGTAGCATCATTTTGTATTAGAACTTCCCGTCGCTTTTGGCATAACGGCAATGTGTCCCTTCCCCAGAAACCCTTTGTTACATGTCTATTTCAATTTTCAAGGTGAAGACTTGAGAAAAGTGGAAAAATGTTTTTTTTAGATCAAAAAGCATATACTTTCCTTCAACACCCTCACACACACACACACACACACACACACACACACACAGACACACATATTAAATCCCTCCAGAAGACCCTTTCCAGCTCCAGGAGTGGTTCGTGTTTGGTCCCCAACACTTTTAGGGAATGTCTACACTTTTCATATCAGCATAGCATCAGCTGTCAGCCAGGCTTCCTTTGGCAAGAGAAGAAAGTTTACTAAGTTTCCCACTGTTTTTTTGTGTGTTTTTGCTCTTTTCTCTCTTTCTATCGCCATGTGCAAAATTTCTACAGAGGACATTTTACAGGGGTCTGGGCTTAGATGTCTGCGATCTCTGTGCTCTGCTGGATGAACCTTTCAAAGGCTTCAACCAGCTGTAAAATGAAGCCGTACAGAAACTGTACAAAAATATAGTTGTTGTATTGAAGATAGAGGGGAAGTTTAAGCTGGGGGGGGTCGCATAAGAAAAATTATCCAGCTTTATAAATGGGTAACTGAATCAAGAGTTTGACATTGACGTTGCAGTTTGAGAAAAGCATCAGCTAAATAAATGTCCATGTAAACAGATACAGCGCCAGACATCTTTGTAGTTGGGATGGGCCACTAAAGCTTTGGTGAGCTAACAAAATCATGTTTTTTTTTTGTAAGTTTGAATTTTTTTTCTTATACTTGTTTATATGCGCTGGAAAAGAGTGACATGGTCTAACAGAGCAAAAATGACTCAATGCATAATAGTGAAGTTCCCTTTCTGAGAAATATACACCATTGCCTTCGCACCTTCCAGCATAGAACGTATCTGTTTTACGAACAGCGTGGCCTATTCTTACTACTGCAAACAGAAGCAATTAAAAAGAAATCCAAAGAAAAACCACGGTAAAAGGCAGTAAAACAAAGCCAGAATGAACAGTGAACACTACATTAACGTGTATGCAGCTCATTCCAGAGCCTGTGGCATTAGCTCCGTGTTCATCGTAGGCTTCAGCTGATGAATATTTAATACTGTGTGCTGGAAGGCCTCTTGAAGTGCTCGAGATACAGTGGTGACTGGCAGGCACAAACCATCCCCCCAAAACAATCCCTCATCCGAGCGTCTGCTAGCCTTCAGTGTGACGATTCGAAATCCACAAGCAGCTCTGTGACAGCTGTCACAAAGGGACCTCCACTACCCCCCATTACTTATTGCAACAACACCTCTACTTTTCAGTTCACGCCGATCAAAGCATTGAATAGCTATACAAATTAAATTTATAGTTCCTTATTTGGTGGTTGAGAGAGCTTATATTTTTTTTTTTTGCTTTCAAACAGTCAGAGAAAATCTTCGTTCAGGTTAATTGGTAGTAATAAAATTTTGTATAACGTTTGTATGCAAATTATTAATGTGTTACAAATGGTGTTCAGTAATTGTAAATAACATATAATCCCAGGAGATCACAGCAGCACGACACAGACACTGTCAACGCAGAAAGCAAGACGCGAGCTGCGAACACTGTGGAAGCGGATTGAATGAAGATGGTCCCGCACTCTGGGTTCTGCTCTGAGCGTGTTTTACTGACACCTGGAAACAGGTTTATTTTACACCACGACAGGCAGGAAGTCAAACATTCAAATACCGAAGAAAATGTTATTAAAAATAAATAAACTGGTCATTTGTGATGATGATGCAAATGCAAAATTAGCACATCAAAAATCTGCTCATCGAAGAAATAAAGCTGAAGCCTAGAGGTGAGTTTATGGTGGACCATTGAGGGGTTCAAGGACAGCGTGTTAATAAGGGTCACGACCATTTCTGCAGACATTTGGAAGCATTATGCAGGATGACAGCACCCGCTGTGGTGGCCACAGGTAACTAGATACACGTCGGCGTGTTTGATGGAATTGTCATGGCGTGATAGCCAGAGTTCGGTCAATGCACTGACGCGAGGGGCCTGGAGTGGCTGAGCTCGGTTAAAATCTCACAGCTGGGGAAACTCTGTCACAGAAAAAGGGAAAACAGCCGAGGTGCAGTTACCCCAGAGGCTCGGGTGCCGCCTGCAGCGTCCAATACGTAGGACGACTGCAGACTATGAAGACCAGAACATCATAAATGTATGAATCTCAGCCCTTCCCTGACCACCCCACTTGACCGCCTCTGCAGTGCAGCAGGCAGCAGCACACGCTTTCCCCACATTGTCCTTCAAACGGGATTTATTATCATGTTTGTAAATGATTACTACATACCTGTGTCAAAACCTACAAACTGTTTCGATGCAAACAGCAGGTTTCACACAAAAAAAAAATGAATCTTGAATCTCAGACTAAAAGATACTTGAAATTTTCATAGTGTAATAAACACAGACACAGCTGTGAGTGGTGTAATGCTTTACTTCTCTCATCTTTAGAGGATCCAGACCCCGCTGTAGTAATTCGTTGTAATAATGCAACTTGTAGTTATTTGCCGGTTGTAGTGAGCCGTTCTTTAATGTTTAACGCTAATAACATTCTGTTTGCGCGTTTGTAAAGTACACGTCACAGTTGCCTACGTTATTCCGCAAATACAACGAAGGTTTCTCTTAAAAAAATAACCTGTGATTATCTACGCGGGAACATGTGACGCCTTTCTAACCCCCCCCCCCCAATAATAAGTGGCTATAAAGTTCACTGGTGTCTCATTTAAATGTGAACAGCTGCAGCCATATTTTGATTAAAAATGTGCGTAAGGGAGGTTTTGGCAAGACCCCTCTCCCTGGCTGCCAGACGCTGCCCGAGATGCTCCACAGAGTCAACCTGAGAGGAGTGTGAATCATACCTCATCTTCCGGCTTCTGCAGACTCCCTTCCCCAGTGAGGGTGGGACGGAGCAGTTGCCCCACACGTATAAATGGACATCCAGCAATTCTTCGGAATCCGAACTCTCTGTATCCGGATTTTCAATACAGCAGCCCTTGAGAATTAATCCCTGTGTATCAGCATTCGAATGGAAACTTTTGTGGATTTTTATCCGAAGCTTATCCGTGATAAAAAATCAGAACGTGAATCGAGTAAATAAATATACAAGTAAATATCGTAAAAGTACCGTACAGCGTATTGTAATAAAATAATACTGTATGTATTTTAATAAACTCTATGGTTTGCTGTTACGAATTTATCAAGGCCAGACGTGCACCTGCACAGGTGTTATTAGCTGTTTCTGCCTGATTCACTTTGGCTGAACACACCACATAAGCACATTTATTTACTTTTTTGTTTGTTGATTTATTTATTTGAAATAAACCTACTTATTTAAATGCTGGTTGTGGTGTCAAACAAAGAGGCGGACGGTTACTTTGACACACGTCTTTATTCGCTTCGTTCAACATCTCAGAACACTGACCTCCTGCCGCAAAAAAAAAAAAAAAAATGTACGTAGTGAAAAGGCACTTTTCTGGAAATTTAGTGACATCTTGTTTACAAGAATGCCATTGTAACTGAAAATGTTGATAGAAATGTGCTGGTGTTGAGACTACAGAACCGGACAAACATTATCTTATGTACGGATAAAACGGCGACTTTATTGCCAAGATGGCAAAAAGAGGAATTGTGGGAATTTGAGTTTTTTTGAGTACCACCAAGAACAGCCCACCGAGGAAATGATTGGTAGAAGCAAACAAACTGATTTCATGTTCATTGTTTCAGTTAGACTAAAGTAAACAAGAAAGAGTGTTCCTTCTAAAAAGTTACTGTTTGATTTTAATATTCTATTACAGATGATGTATTTTTTTTATTTTTTGTGAATTGAAGCGTAGAGGACAGAGCCCCGTGTATATAATACACTGAAGTGGAGTGAAAGGAGTGCAGAAGACAGTTAAGAGTGGTTGTTACCTGGGAATATCTTAAGCCTGTGTCTAGATATTAAATGAGATATTCACGCATAAATAGTTAACCGTGGCTTTTATTGAAAAATAAATGTTGTGTAATTCACTCCTAGGCATCGCCAGTCGGGTCATAGAAGGTGAGCAGTTAAGGATATGCATTGGAAAATGCAGTAGCAGTTAGTTACTCAGCTAGACGGGATGGCTGTCCAGTAGTATCATCTCATTTTGTTTTTCATACATGGTAGCATAAATGATACAAACATACAAAGGGATATGGAATGCTGATAAGTCGGGTGCTTGTAACAAAGCAGCGTGTCTTTTTTTCCAAATTTATTTATAGCAGATATAGACGGCAGCTCTATGTTTTTGGTAGCAGTCAATCTGCATTATTAGCTTTGCTTCAACGGGGGCTTGTGCGCTCCGAAGAATGAATTATTTTGTGCGTGCATTCCTCACCTTTCTCATTTTTACACTTGAGGTGAAAGAAAGCAGAGGCCAGGATACATCATCACCAGTCTAGATGGTAAAATGAGGCAGAAAGGCTGCAGGTTGAAGACCAACAATATTAATTTCAACCATATTAAATTTTACTGATTCAGTGAACTGACTGCCGTTTGTACATACTAGACACATGAGCAAAGTGTGTGTTCTGTTACACATTTGTCAAAGGTTTTCTTTTTTCCGTTTCATTTTCACCATCACTTTTGTAAGATGGCACGTTGTTTCTTCGTGCCCCTGAAGTGGCAGCTTTGTTCAGGAGGACTCACCTGCACAATTCTTTGCATGATTTAACTTCTCTGTATGTCGGCGTCACATATAAACCACATTGTGCCGTCCAATATATTTATTCAAAATCAGGAGGAGGGAGCGTCTAAGTAAAATGTAGCCAGTGCAGTAGTTAGAGAGCTCTGTTGCTGAATGTTGTGTTGAGTGGAAGAGAATGGGCTCAGAAAACCACAAACACCTTGTTCTCTTCTGTCAGCCTCATCGATCTGAAACAAGAAAATGTCAGCTGAAAGCAAGAGAAATTCAGGGAGCCGAAGGCCTCCAGAATAATAGGCAGAATAACAGAAAGGAAGCAGGAGCAGTTTGACAAATAAAAACACACACACACACACACACACATACACAAGGACAAGGCAACGAATGGTGCAGAGAAATGAGAACGTAGTGATCAAGTGGAAGCTGGGGCTGAACACTGAAAAAATCAAAATCTGTGAAATGACAAGTTGAAATGTCTTTGCTCTATAAGGTTACCTTTTATAATAACTTGTGTGCGTGCAGTGTGCGTGCAGTGTGCGTGTGCGTGTGCGTGTGTGTGTGCGTGTGTGTGTGTGTGTGTGTGTACTGTGCTTTGTCATCAGTTTTGAGATTGAGCAGCATACACTACTCCTCAATGCAGAAGCTGAACTCTGTGTTTGTACCTTGTGTAAAACCAGAAACAAAATAGTTAAAAGCATCAAATGAAACTAAATAAAAAATTCTCTGCAATGACAGAGGTGTACCTTAACTTATATGCTGGGTAAAGTCTGTAAAATTGGGCAGATACAGAAATGCAGATTTTTTGCAAATAGCAGTGCATAAGATGGAAACAATGCAAAAAATGAGTATGATTGCGTGCGATTTATTGGTTCCGACTTCACGGATGTATGGGCTGCAAGGCCGCTTGTAAGTCCTGCTGGAATTGGACAATTCCTATTCGTTTTCTGTCACTGGACTCTTGCAGGGTCCCGACATATCACGCATTATATTTTGCGTTCTCATAATACATGTACGTCAGAAGTAATAATTATTTAACTCAAAAATGTGATTTTCTGAAGCTAAAATCGCAGGTTAATATCATCTTAAAATGTGTGACTGTACCATCCATGTGATTTTTGTAGATACTTATAGAGTACTGTGTCTTAGGCATGCAACTTGAATGTGTGTTGAGAAGTACAGGTAGATTCTTATCTACCATCAGGGAGGTTTCTCATTGGTCCCAAATTCATTCTGCAGCCCGAGAATGACCTCAAACACCCAATCTCAGTCATACACAACTATGTTGAGCAAAAAGAAGGAATCCTGCAACAGATGGTATGGTCCCCACAGAGCCCTGATCTCAACATGATCGAGTCAGTCTGGGAGGACATGCAGAGACAGTCAAAGTCTGCAGAAGAACTGCGGCCAGTTCCTCAAAATGTTTGGAAGAACCTACCGACCTCTACCTTAAACTGCATGCAAGTTTGCATAACAGAATTGATAGTGTTTTAAAGGCAAAGGGTGGTCCCACCAAATACTGATCTGATTGATTTTTTTTTTAGAAGGTTTATTGATTAATAAGTATTTGTGGCATCATTTTTGGAATCGCCCTCACTTTATAGCATTTTTCCCACAGGTGCTTAAGACTTTTGCACAGTACTGTACATCAAATTTGTCAGCTTTGCCTTGCGTGCTAACTTGCATATGAGGCCATTGTTGTCCATTTGAAACATTAATTGTAAAAAGTGCCCCGTTTAGATCAGAGACACTGTACATTGTTGTAATAATTATTGAAAGAAAAAGAAATGGAGAACGTTCAAACCTTATATTCTCCACGGTCTGTGTGTGTGTTGTTGACCGATAATAACTACAGTTGCATATTTTGTGAAACAGCACCGTTCTGGCGGAACGGATAATGCCGGTGCCTAAACAGTTCCTGACCTGTTGTTTCAAATCTGGCACGTAATCCCTGTTCAGTGTGTGAGGTTTTGCTTCTTCTCCCTGCCTTTCCTGGGGGTTCTTACCAAAGACACACATTGAAAAAAACAACCGTAAACCACTTCTATACCCGGCCTCATCTTGGAAACCACACAAGTGGTTTTCATGAGTCAAATTCATCCCGACAGCTACCCCATCCTCCCGATATGCTGTAATCGTAACACAAACTGGTGACAAAATGTGTATAATTGAATCTCAAACCTGTTTCAGTGATTAAAGTGCTATATATGCTTCCCCACCTTATAAAGGTGATATGTTCCTGAAAAGCCCTCCGTAAGGTGAATTCCAAAAAAGTGAAGATGTAATTACCATTAGTTTCACCAACACATACCTACATATGATACTCAGTATTCAGGATTTGTATTCATGCAACCTTTAAATCCAAAACAAAGCAAACAAAACAGAATAGTAAAAAAAAAATTAATGGAAACAAGGTAAATGAACTCAAACTCATTCAAAAAGCAGACACATTTTGGGATAGTCCGCTGATCGCCAACAACATTACAGGTAATACGGACAAACAGATAGTAATGGAGAACTTAATGCAGCCACTCATGCTGTAACCCCAAAGAAGACAAATGGTGCCTCTGATCTCAAGCTGCTTAGCTTTTGGGAAATAAGCAAAATCCAAATTTGTAAACGTGAGGAAATTCCGAACCAGAGTAACAAAGGAAAGGCCTCCTAATGTTAATTCTCTGAACCCAAATAGGTTTATCTCAGGATATGAATGTCTTTTTAGAGACCTATTGTCTGAGTAATAATGGAGGCCACATCCAGAGATCTCCTTCTGGGGACGGCGGAAAGGTTTTGTTTTCATCGAAAAGAAAGACAGTGAGTCCGACAGGCAACACGTTGACACAGTGAGTTTTCGGAACGTCTTAGATAAACCTGTTTAAGTGGCCACTGTGGACTGAGAGTCTCAGCAACCAAGTTGCTGTTTAGAGGTGAACGCTCTCTACATTTCTTTAAAAAGCACTAAAGATATGCAAACAATGCAGAAACAGAAACCACAGTGACCGTGACAAACTAACAGGTTTTTGCACCTGGTTACTATCGAGGTTACAGAAGTGGAGGTGGTTAACTCCTGCAAGCACTTGTAGGCCGAAATATAGTAGATTCATTACTAGGAAAAAGTCTTGCAATGGTCTCCTTAACTGTTGACCTCAATCGCCTCTGGTCAAATCGAGCATCTGTGGTTTGTTGCTCTCATGACTCCCAAATCCCACAGAGGACCACACACATAAAAGAAGAAGAGATGCCAGTATAGCATTCAGTATGACATTCCAACGTAGAGCATTATTAATCCATTGCTATGGACACGACTGTCCGAGTTTTCTAAAACCTCTTTAGCAACTATGGAGTACTGAAAGGTCTGGGCAGTGAAAAATGAACTACAATTTACATTGGGAGATTTTCCAAAGAGCTAAAATGATTTTTTTGGCTTCATCCCATCTCTCAACTAACAGACTTGTTGAGCAGTATTTGCAGACATTAAATCAAGGCTCAAAGTCCTCCAATGCTTCTGCTGCTATGCCATAAAGTTTGGACTCTTTCTTGCTTATTTACTTTAACACATCCCATGTCACATCACCAGAGTTCCATTCAATGCTCACCCTGGCTATTAACCTTAACCTCATCTGGTTTTTCTGAAATCCAACGTTTCTGGTGAATTGCTCTCATGACTCCCAAATCCCACACAGGCCCACTCACATGAAGCAAGGACACATACCAGTGGGTCGTTCTGTCATAGTTTGACCTTTCCGTATAGGTGGAAGTTGGACACACTAAGTGGTGACCTCACAGGCTGGAACAGTGTCATACACTGCAGATGTGTGGAGATGTCATAGAAACTTCGATGTTATGTGAACCAGAAGGATGTAGAGAAATTAGCACCTAATAGTTACATAATGTCATATATGGCTCATGAAAAAAGCAATTGTTACTTCACCTTCATCCGGATCTACATCTTGATCTTCATCCTACCATAGGCACTGCAAGCCATTCACCAACTGTCTCCCAGGTAAGTGAGCATTGCAGACGGCGCCACCAGCACGTGATTTATTGACCTCTCTGAACTTGTATGAAAATAGACAGTTTATTTAATTATGCTGGTGAGGCTATTGAAACACAAGTAAAGTTATAGCAGATCAATCCCATGAATCAACTCTAGAGCTAGAGCCGTCTGTCCTGGCTCTAGATATATATAGAAGGGTGGTGATATCTTTTATTGGGACCTTTTTATTTATTGGGCTCCCTTCACAGTGGGGAAACTCCTCAGTATTTGAAAAGTCATGTTTTTAAAGTCATCTTGAGATGATTGTTTTCAAGGGAACAGAAATGTTGTGTGTTCAAGTTTACATCCTTTGGTGTCCATGTGCCTGATTGCCTAGCAACAATCCTCTGTTTTCAATGTAAACACTGCGGCTGGATTTACTGCCCTGGATACGATTGCGTTTAAAAAAATTAAAATTTGCAGTCAGTAATTTCTGCCCTCTTGACTTCGGTTAAAGCCCATGTTAACATCCATCCATCCATTTTTGTTAACCGTTTATCTTTGGCAGGGTCTCGGTGGCCCAGAGCCTATTCTGGAAGCAATTGACAGTAAGGCTATGAAACTGCCCCCCCGGATGGGACGCCAGCCCACCACAGGACGACATATTATTGTTATTATTATTGCTTTCTTTATCTGATCGTTTTATTCAAAACAACCTGTACTTTATGCATATTCCCATTTTCCCCTATTTAACAGTTTGATATTTAACTCAGGAACTGAGGTTTACCTAACTCCATAGCGGAAGCTGTATTTTGTACTTCTATGACAAATTTGCTTTGTTGTGTGAGCGGTGCTAAACAACAGTTGCACAATTCCCCGTTTAAACTTGTACAAATGACAGATTTTAAAGCTTCTATTCATGTTATCGCACAACAACCAGAGTTTAATCACTTCATAACATCGGCTTTAATTTAAACTGAGATATTTTAGGTGTCATTTTGGAGCATCGAATTTGCGCGGTCTAAGCAGCAGCTGCATTTGTCCTGATCTATTATTAAAAGTGTTGCACTTGAAACATACAACTGTGCCACTTTCATCCTTCAGAGCCCTTAACAGGGACACTTAGAACGAGGGACTGGAGGAATAAAACGTTTTCCAGTGCAGCGTCATTAACCGGGCCTTCATTTATCAGCATCTGAGCACCGTCTTCCCTTCGCCATCTTCATGCAGAGAACGTTCTTACAGGGGTGGCTCTTCGAAGCATCTTGCTATTTTTTAACGGCCGTTCGGGAGGGCGAGATACAGCGAAGCGGCAGAGAAAACGCTGCAGTGTGTGTGCATAGACAGATTGTCAGCAATCCTGTCTTGAAACTTTTCCGGGTAGAAAGGAAGTTTTGAAAAATCCCCGTTTGCGATATTGCACTTGAATCTATCTATTTAGAGTAACTTTAATTCATTACCAGATGCTTTTCTCCAAAGAGACGTGCGGTGATCAGTTGAATACTTAGCTGACACGTTTGTAAAAGGAATTACATTGATAGATATATCAATGTAAATCCTATCAAATTAGATAATGTAGTGCACATTTACGGAGCTAATGGAAGATCAGGAGGACAGTGTCTCCAGAAGAGGTATGTTTTGAGACCCTTCTTGAAGGTGGAGATGGATTCAGCAGTTTTGTATGAGAGACGGAGTTCATTGTACCACGTTGGAGCCAAAGCGGATAATCTTTGCTCTTTTGATTCGGGAAGTCTTCTGCCAAGAGTGTAGCAGCCTGGTTGGTGCATAATGTAGAGGTTTTACAGTTACTAGATGAGCTTTTTAAAAGGTATGGCTGTGGCCCATGGCAGCTTTTTGCCAAGTTTCAAGGGGTTGAGCCCCACAGGGATTGATCCAGGGTGGGATCTGGTAGGTGCTTTCGGACCTGCGGCTATCAGCGAACAGAGATCTGAAGCGGGGTTTATTGCTTCAGCAAACATCACATGTCGGTCGTACCTCAGACTCTTTTCTTCCACAACCTATGTTTCATCTGCTAATCTTAACTAAGATATTCTCCATGATGTGCTGCAAATTATTTTAAAAATTCACGTAAATGAAATGTCACACGGGGCGTAGATTGTGAGCAGGTAATGATTTGACAACAGACTGTGATTCTGCCTAAAGAGGTGCTAATGATCGGAATAGTTTTGAAGATTATATGGGAAGACTGGAAATTCTTCGTTCTTTACAGCAATACAACGAATCTAAACTGTTTTGTTTATTCTTGTATACAGTATCACTGCCTACTTTATTAGATACACCTGTCCTTTTAGCCAGGTCACGGTCTCCCATACACAGTAAACCGGGTTACTGTTTGACACAATGCTGTAATGGGCCAACTTAATGATTTAAGCTTCTTTGAATGTGGAAACCTTGGTGCTAGAGGTGTGAGCCATTCAGAAATGGCCTTCTTTCTGAGACCCACTACAGGGTGGAAACAGAGATTGGTACAACTAATGAAACATAGTCCATTGGATGAAAGCACCTTGCTGGTGACAAAGGACTAACAACAATGGCAGCATTTATGTAAGTTATCAGGCAAGGAATGAGTAAGCAAACTGCTCAGGAGAATAGCTGTGTCTTAGGATGCACAACTTATCGAACCATAAAACAAACTGGCCACAACGGCGGAAGACTGTCCTGGGTTTCACTCCCCACAGCTGAAAACAAGAAGATGAGGCTCCAGTGAGGAGTGTCAAATTGAGTGGTTTAGCACATCATAGCTTCTGCTGTGAAATTCTGATGGAACAGTTTGTGACTTTAATCCAGTACCTTGTACCACCTTCAGATCTCAAACACTTTGGGATGAGCAGGAATTAGGCGAATATGAAACCAAGATGGTTGCAAGACCCGCGCGATGCTATCGACACATTGATATCACGGACAAAGATCCGTGTTGAATTTTTTAACGTTTTGACGAATTCAGAATGTCGTGGAGACAAAAAATTGTCTTACCATAGCCAGGTGTGAATAATTAATCAAGTGAATACTTTTTAATGTATATCTGTGTACTTAATAATGAGATGTTTCTTATCAAAATTTTATATTTATTTCATATACAGTATGCCATACACATATGCATCAGGGCAGAGCTGTCACCTTGCACTGGAAGATCTCAAACCTGAGAAACTTTGAGCACAGTACTTCCCCTGTATTGTTCCGGTAAAAACTACCTGCTTGCAAAAGAGGCAGAAAAATCAGCAAAGCAAATCTTATTAGTGAGAGACATCCATACGTTGCTATCACATCCATAAGTTATTTGGCTTAGAAGTCGAAGTGGACTGAACCAGCCATACATCAGTGTGATGCTTGCTGAGCTGTGCTCTCCCCCGGTTTATGTAAGTGCAGCAAAAGTGCTGGTCCTGCTAGCCATGTGGGGGCTAATTGGAACCTCATTCCTTGCAGGGTGGCATTCAGCTTCAAGCCATCCCCAAGGCTATATGGTCAAGTCTCAGTTTGGGTCAAGGTGTCCCTGATTTGCCTTTGACTGGCAGGGATTTGGGGTCCGTGTGATTATACGCTCCCCCGGGTGCAAACACAAGGGTGCATTTCAAATCACCGAGATAGGGAATCATGAAAGAAAGTTGCCCTATCTGTCAGTTGACTGTGGTATCTGCTGCTACATAACAAATGGTTCCGGTAGACTCGCGTGCCAAGGTGGGCCACACCCAAACTGTGTTACTAACTATTTAACTAGTACACATAATATAAATCGAGACTTTGCAGACTGACACAAATAGGCTGAAGGCTGTAATTCCTGTAAAAGGTCCATATACTAAATATTGTGTTGAATAGTAAAACACGAAAGAGTCCAAGGGGCTAAGCTGGCTAGGTAGACAGATAATGTGTTGCCGATTCTACTCTTTAGTCTAAAAATAAACTCATCCAGTTGCAAAAGTCTTTCCAGGTGCTGAAACGTTTGATTGAATTTGTCTGTTTAAACAGGAAGCTGTCGAGATGGGAGTTTTTGAGAGATCTTCAGACTAATTCTGGTGTTTTTTTGCCTTTGTAATTATCTAATGTGTAATTATACCTACTGGAAATCATTGTTGGTGCTTGTGAAGTGCCATTCAATCAAGAAATAAGATTAAAAAAATCATGTAAGGATTTTTATTACATCCTTAAAATAATTGCCACAGTTTGAATCATAGCTCCCTTGCGACAAGAGAGCTTGCAGTTCTCATTTCATCCCAGCAGAAGTAGTGATTCTGGTTATTACTAGCTGTGCAGAAGATTTTAGAACCCTTCTCAGCAAATTTAGCTCACTCCTGAAATAAAGAGAAAAATCTGGTTTTTCAGATTAGTAGTGTGCTGTTGTCAGTTGCCTGACTCCTTTGCGAAATAGTACGTCGCTGAAGGTAATGTGGGATAGCACACTGGCACCGCAGATAGCACCGGTGCCTCGCAGAGCTTAGCTAAGTTTTTTGTGTGAGAGTCCGGACAAGGTACCTGGAGCTACTTTGGAGTCACCTGATGGAAACCTCTCCAACTAGGCCCTCCTTTCCTCCCCATTGGCAAGTTTCTCTCCTAGAAGGAGAACAGAATTGGGACAGACTTAGCTGAGGCGACAGTGAACATCTCCACGCGCTGCAGCGCTGCATTTTTGTGTGTGGCGTACGGTAGTGTACGGTAGTGTACGGCGGTGTACGGTAGAGAGTGTCGTGTCAGAGTATTACGACCCTCAAATCGTTCTTATTTTGCACAAAGTGGTCCTCACCTGTTCCAAAGATCTTATGCTGCTTGGAAATTTCACCAACTGTTTAACAGTGAGATGCCATGGTGACAACTTAATACACAAGTCACTCTCAGTCGTAACTCCTGCAAACGGAACGGATTCCACAAACTCACCGCAACTCATCTTCAGGTAGTAGCAGTGGAGCGTGTCAGGTGTCCCTGAAATGCAGAGCTGCTTTTATAATAAGGTGACTCTAGGCCATCGCGCCGGTATATCGGATTTTGAGTGTCCCAAATTATACTGCTATAATAAAAAAGGAAATAATAAATACTTTGTATTTATGATGAAATAAAATAAAAACTACGATTAACACTATTTCAAAGTGGGGCTGGATAGATTCTTGAGTTTGGGTGCCAAAAAACCCCAGCACCAGCTTGCCGAAATGCCATCATCTATGGCATTTTATCAGTTCACCTTTACACCTCTATTTCTAAATGATGCAATAGCAGCACTCACACACCTGTGTTCTGACATTGTTTTAAACGCAGTCAACCCCAGTGTTGCATTGCTCCTCTTCTGGTATCTTCTTATATGCTCTTCTTGTATGTTATCTGACCCACGTGCAAACTGCAGCCTTTTTTATTGTGCAGCTTCAGGCCCCTGTTGCAGTTTGTCCTATACATCCACCAAACACAAGGTGTGCCGAAGCTCCCAGCATTCACAAAAGAGGACCTCAAGCTCACAGGTCTTCGCTGCCAAAGAGGGAAGGGATCTCCAAGGTGTCAGGCCCTGTGAACTGAAAGACAGATTGAAGCAAGCAGCTTCAGTTAGGTCTGGTGACAGTGGAACACCTTCCGCTGACTGACAAGGCTTCAGGTGAAGCAATAGAGGAACAGCCACCATTGGGATCATTTGCCCATTTATACAACTGGGGGGGTTTTACTGTATCAGTTTCCCAAGGCACCACAGCAGGGAGAGGGATCAGAACCTGGGACCTTGGAGTCCACCTGCTCTCCAGCGGTGAACTTCTAAATTGCCGTGTATCTAGGGTGTATTGTTTTCAGTCTTGGTTTGGCAACCATTGCGTATGAAAAATGCTTGTTCTAAACTGAAAAACAAGTGTGTTAACAAAGAAGTAAGAACTGGCATCACAGTCGCCATGGTTATGTACTTGTTCTTATGTGCAAGAGACATATACCTACAACATATACAGCCGCACTCATCACATTTATAGCGTTACTGTCATTTTGCTGCTGGCTGGTAAAGACGCCTGCAAACGGTTCGAAGCATCATCAAAGGTTTCAAAGGCAAGAGCAGGTCTGTTAGGGACAGAAATGGCAACGGTGGGAAGAGGAGGATGGGGTACAATATGCAATCTGGGTCACAAGGCAGAAACATCTGTCACACAAAAGGGTTTGTTTGATTACTTACACCCATATTTCAGGCTTCCCTGTCAGCGGAGAGTAAATTTACGGTCTGTAGTCGCATCTTCTCTCGGTGATCATGTAATCTGGTGTCCAGAGCTGTCAGTCTGAAAAAAAAAAGGCTGCGTGATATTTGCTTTAGAACTGCGCTCTGCAGGAATCTCAATAACACATTGCTGAAGGTGCAAATATATTACCTTTACGCGCGTTGAGATGGTTTAAAATGTGCCGAGTGTGCTTTTTTTTTCCCCGCAAAATTTGTTTTTGGTATAGCCAAGTATGTCCTTCTCCTTTCAGCAGCAGCGTATTTGGTGAAGATCACAGAGATTCTTTTTTGCGGCAGCATAAAGCAGGACAAACTTCGATCTGTCACGGTCTCTCGCGTGCTAACCAGCGTGCTTTGGATCATGGGAGGGAACTTGAAAAATACCCTCAAGCACACAGGCGGAGCGTCATAGGTCTGCAGAGCCGCATCCAAACTCGCAGATGCGGAGTTAGAAAGACATAAACTGACACTCTTTGTTCAGTTAAAATGAAATTCCGATCAATTTCATTCGTCAATTATTTGAGATCCTAGCTATTTGGAGGCTCGATGCGAGGAAAAACTATGTCATATCTTGCACAAACGTGTCATTTTTCAGTAAACGCAAAATATCACAGCTGGAATGAAGGAAACTGCACCTGCTTTAAAGGTGAGATTACCTCGATTTGTTATGTGACATCAGCGGTCAGCTGGCAAAATGGCCTCCAGCACTTCCATGGGAGGGGAGGCAACCGATGAATTAGCACGGCTGCTGGATTTTATGAGGGATGTGGCGCTTGGACCACAGCTTGTTCCCACTTCATCACTGTCAAAGGGTTAACCTTGCGTGTTTCGGGGGGAAGGACCTCATTAGCTGCAATTTGATGCAACCTTTAAAGCAAAGCGACTCCTGACATCTGTCTGAAATATATAAATATGCAGTGATTTGAAAAACACGCCTTCGCCCGATATCTTGTCATGTCGATCAGATTAGGATTAATAGGAGCATCGCCGACGATTACAGATCTGGCCTGCCGTAGCAATCATTTCATTTATTTTAATGTGTGCCGAGCCATTAATCCCCTAATAGAGCACTCGGCGCTGTTAAAGAAAACGGAACCATCGCATCGATTTCCAATGCCTGCACTCAGTGCTTTTCTGCAGGAGGAACGACGAGGGAATACATCTTCATGTGCCTGTGTTATGCAGTTAAATGTTTACCAGCTGAAGTGCTAATGAAAGGGCAAAACCTAAATGGTGCTATCAACTAGTTGATGGTATCTATCCACCAGCGCTGCAAAACGTTCAGCTCCGTGATCCGCTCTGCCGCTTGCCGACCTGTAGAACGTTCTGCTGCGGACGCTCAAGGTGAAGTTGACCGACCCCACCAAGAAATTCCTGTATGGTCCAGTTAGTCCAGGAAAGTTAAAGCAAGATTGTTATAGTGACCTGTTGCAATGTTAGAAGATCAGTCTAAATGCTACCTCTTGCAGGGTTGATTCAATCCAAGCAGCCTAAACCAAACAATTGTACCATCTGGTTAGTTTGAAAAGAGCCAGACTAGCTGTCTGAATCGTGAGACCTGCATCGCTGTTAAGGGAATGGCTGAATAAATCCTTTGTCTTGTGCAGAGCTGCACCTCACTTCTTCCCCGCCGCCAGCGTGCTGTTTGCGAAAACACTTGCCGACGTCGTTCCTCATAGCTGTGCTTCTGCGAGCAGGTGCGCAAAAACGTTCTGTCCTTGGCGCCAGCAAAAATGAAACTTCACCAATGGCTAAGACACATTTATGTTGCGCGTGTGCTGAAGCTCCTCGCTTCAGATCCAAACCCCGGGGCTTAAGTGTGTGATGTCACCCTCGGCTGGTCCTGTACCGGTAATCGTTCAATAAATTCCGCGAGGAAAGAGACGAAATTAAATAAATATGCAGTCGTACCTGGAACAGCGAAATGGCCTTCCGTTTGCAATTGCAAAGAGTATTTTGACAATTACTACTTACTTGTCTGGATTTAACATGGGAGAGGCTGATGGAATACATGTTTATATGTTCTACAGAGTAACTTGTCATGTTCCGCTTATAATCCCCTTAAGTGAAGGGTTTAGTGTAATCGATGGAAAACCACACATACATCCTATAAGTTGATGGAAAAGTGTAAAATTACTAAAATGCAAACTTCATAGAGGTTTTCTTTCGTATTTGTACAATTTAAGCAATAAAAGACTACTGCGGGCTGGAAATAATGTGGGGACTTGGTGTCCCATGTCCTTCTGTCCATCTAAATATGCCCTGCTGTGTGTGTGTGTGTGTGTGTGTGTGTGTGTGTGTGTGTGTGTGTGTGTTTTTTTTATTATTTTCAGGCCCAGACATTGTGGGCAGTAAAAAATGGCAACACCAATCTTCAATGGAGACATTAAATTTAAGATCAAAATGGAAAATTCTGCTTGCGTTCGCAGCTCATTTTTAGGCCAGCTGTCTTCTTTCCTTAATAGACTGGATATTAATGTTAATGTTGGAAGACTAATCGGCTGCTGCTGCAGTTTCTCATCCCCCCCCCCTACCTTGGAATATAAGGAGAAGTACAAGCCTTGCAGTAGAGCTACGTTTTCTTTCCCTAACCTGTCCGGCTGCCGTTCTGTGTCCCGGGCAAATTCAGTTATCTCAGTCACAAAAACACAAAAAGACAATATCCAGCTGAAGACCTGGATCAGGTCGGCCTGTTAAAATGAAGTAGGTCTCACGAAAAGCCCAGCAGAACATAATTTGGAGGAAACGCTGCACATTTTTTAATGAGGACTTTCGGCGACAACAGTTTGATGAATCAGATGTGCACCGAGGCCTTTGCTGTTGTTCCAAGGTCCTTTCTCACCCTTGTGAGAGAAAAGTATTTTTAATTTTTTTTTTTTTGTACATTTTTTCTTTTTTTCACTGCCCCAAAAGCAACACTGAGGCTTTCAAGAAACGGACAAAGACATTTGCCCTGAATGCCAGATGGCAAAAATTAAAAAGCGCACTGAAATAACCGGCAAGTTAAAGTTCAGCTGCTGCTTGTAAAAATGAAAATGTCCGCGTCCCGTTTTGAAATCTGCTGTCGGTAGTATTTTGCTGTTTTGCCACACCTTTCCAAAGACCTTCCCTTTTTCATTATAGGCTTTAACAAAAAATGAAATTAAAAAAAAAAAAAACATACACTTTAAAATACTTATAAAGGACCATTTTTTAATGATCGGATTTCTTTGGCAGAAAGTCATTATAATAACCTTTGTATTCGACAGACCTTTAAGTCGTGTGGTACACGTGAGCTCCGTTTACTTTGGACACTGTATTCGAAAATGCTGCCAGGGACCCTTTAATGCATCAGTTGTAGTAGTATAACAGTATATACTGGACTAGCAAGACAATAATAGTAACTGCACTATGTCGCGGTATATTGTTTTCCCTAAAGTTGTCCCTGTCCGAACAACCCAATAAATGTCATAGTTTCTATTAGTCAAGGCAGAATAGGAAATGCAGGGAGGAGCATCAACCGTCTAGTGCAACTTCTAAAACTTTACTTTTATGTAAGCAGAGTATCTCCTCTAGGTTAATAACTGCATGCTGGTATTGCTGGGATGGTCACACAGAGACCAGTAAAAAGGTGAATAAACTCCACACCGGAGTTTGCGAGTGAGACATGGAAATAGAGCCAGTAAGTGGAGTTCTGATGCGGCCGTGAAACCAGTAGAGATTTGGGATATGGAAATGTGTGGAAGTGCAGGGTGAGGAGACTTGGAGAGACAAGAAATTGACAGGTAGCAACAGAGAACACAAAGCCAACAGGGAACTGGGAACAAAGGATACTATAAATAGGAGCAGAGGAGAGTATCAGACAGGCATGGAAGGTCCACCGGACTATGTGAGGTCCCAGTCAGACAGCCGTCGGTCTCTCTTTTTAAACACCTGCTTAGCAAACACTGAATGACTGGATTCTCGAATGGTTTGGACCAGGTGTGTTAGGTTCTGCCAGGTCGAGCTGTGAGTGTGTTTGGCGGCCAGACTAGGTCCCGCTCCCAGGGGTTGTGAAGTGCACGTATGAGGAGATGTTAATACAACCTTAAGTGACATTCATTGCTAAACTAATTTTCATACATGTTTTTTTTTGGAATATTACAGAATTGCGACTTCAAACACAAAGCCATTTTCATGAGATTTTGTCCACCTATTTCTCTTCGCAGTTTTACTTCGGAAGCGATGTTTACCTGTTGAAAGTGGTGCCCTGTGGAATATTTGTAGGCCATGTAAATCTACCGCTATTATCAAATGTCTAGATGGATCTCAAGATAAATTAATAAAGTAGTTATTTAAGCATTTTTAAATGCTGTCGCGGGGACCGCGAGCACCAAGTTAAACGGCTGAAATGCAAACCCGCTGTCTCGACTGCTGTTTCGCTGGGCTGGTGTGGGGATTCACAGAACCAAGTCCATAAAAAAATAAATGTTTCCCTGGGTGTTTCACAAAAGCTTCTCATCTGTAATCCACTCCCTCCACAGCTGGAGAAAAGATCAATATGCACATTAGTGCCAGCACATCCATACTTTTGCACTACATGTATGCAGAAAGTACATCTTTTATCTGTTGGGTTTTGATAGGGGCAACTTTCTATTTTTGGTGTTCCTGTGCAAAACTGGGCAGCATTTATAACTGTTCATAAAGCAACTATAAAAACTTAGATGCTTACCTAATGTTGTGTGACGTCTTGTAACCAAATTTTTTCTTAGTCATTACTACAAGTTCTATCTTTTCTTTTGACATCTATGGCCTATAGACCTTATTTGCCTGAAATGGTGTGACAGCTCCTGAATTCTCTGAAAAGTCTGAAAAGAGTTGGCTCTTTATTAAAGTCTCACCTTTCCTATGATGTCGCACGTCGCAGGTGCACAAAATGCAAATAGAAGATGTAAAATTCGGCGATCCTTCGTTTCATTGTGCTTTATGGCAATCGGACGAATGAAACCGTATAAAGACAGTTTGTAAATCAGCTTTTGAAACTTTTGAACACAGGACAACAAAGCCCTAAAGAGCAGATAAGTCACGCCTGTCTTAATTGTTCCTTCTCTTTTTGTCCCTCTCATTTTCTCTCTCTCGCTCCAGGAAAATCCCTACATGTGCAACAATGAATGTGACGCCAACACAGTGGAGCTGGCCCACCCCCCTGAACTGATGTTTGATTTTGAAGGTCGAAACCCCACTACGTTTTGGCAATCCACCTCTTGGAGGAAATACCCAAAGCCCCTGCTGGTCAACATCACCATGTCTTGGAACAAAACAATTGAGCTGACAGATGACATCGTAATAACTTTCGAGTCTGGCCGCCCAGAGCAAATGGTTCTTGAGAAATCCCTGGACTACGGTCGAACTTGGCAGCCGTACCAGTTTTATGCCACCGACTGCCTTGATGCCTTCACTATGGAGCCCAAGACGGTGCAGGATCTTACCCAGCACACCCTTCTGGACATCATTTGCACCGAGGACTATTCCAGGGGGTACGTGTGGAAGTACGACAAAACGGTTCGCTTCGAGATCAAGGACAGATTTGCCCTTTTTGCTGGACCTCAGCTGCACAATATGGCGTCTCTGTACGGACAGCTCGACACGACAAAAAACCTGAGAGACTTCTTCACCATCACCGACCTCAGAATCAAGCTTTTAAGACCAGCTACGGGCGCCACTATGGTGGATGAGAGCAACCTGTCCAGATACTTCTACGCCATATCTGATATCAAAGTTCACGGAAGGTAAAAAAAAAAAGAAAGAAATTTGTTTTCTTAACATTACATACGCAAATTTAATATTGCCAAGCCTTCAACAATTAAGTGAATTTTAGTGCTAAAGCTTGAAAAAAATCCAGTATTTGTTCAATGTTCCGTATTCCTAAAAGGGCTTGTTTCACATTTAAAGCAGGCTTTGCCGCAAGTTCTGTTAGTTATGCTCTCGAGGTTTTGTAGGTGCAGTACAACTGTTACAAAAATATATAATAACCTTTATGGAAAAAAGGCGACCTGAGTCCATTTGTAAAATCCTACTGGAGAATATTTATTTAAACGGAGCCTTTTGCACTAAATAGCTCTTTCCTAGTTATGAATTTTAACTAATAATTGAATTAATTTGCAGATGGGAGATGATGCTCACAGTTACCTGGAAATTCATCAAAAATCTGAAATCTCTTCTAAGTAACATCCCAGAATGATTGCAAAAAAAGGATATTCCACCCTATAAAGATCATTATTCGCCGTTTTAAAGTCCTTATGTTTTTTGCTTTCTGAATGGTAAATAATAGGTGAACACTAACTGTTACTGTTTTTTTTTTTTTTTTTTTTACTGTAAAAGTCATTCAGTCAGAGGAAATTTATAAGCAAACCTAACCTGCCAAGCTGACTTAATGCAGAGGTTTTAATGTCACATGTTAAAATGCTTTACCATCTCTCAGAAGAACAGTCCCAAGGTGCAGCGACACATGAGGATACCTGACTCATAAACAAAACAATCATTTCAAAAGGAAAGTACTGCTGAGAGTTCTGCAGATCCTTCTTAAGAATTCCAGGTGGAAGATGCTTCGCTCACCCGGGGCGGCGAGTAAACAACACAAGGCGACACGCAACGAATTCGTATGTAGACATGCATAAATAAATAGTGTTTTAGCTTTAAATATTCCATTAAAAGGGGGAAGCTCTTCGGGCAAAATATAAAGATCAGTACCATTCATGACACTAGTTTGGTCGTAGCAACGCATGGAGTGAGGTTTGCACTTAAAGCGATCATTTTTAGAACTTAGTTAGTTACACTCAGCTGTTAAACTTACAAGATTCACACCACATCTAGAAGCCCCTCACTTCTTTGTTTACAGTTCCCTCCCACAACACCTACCGGTAAGGAAATGTAAAGTACAGCTCAAGGTTAATGTTATGTATTGCACAAAAGGTTTTTCATTATAGTTTTAATCCCGTGGCAATTCGCTATATAGTAATACCTCATGAAAAGGACACAAGATATATGCACTTCTTGACACAAAACACTATTACAGGAGACGCGGCAGTAGCAATTTCCTCAAGGATTATTGAGTAAAATACAGCGCAGTGCCCCCCCCCCCCCCCCCCCCCC